>CAUYPK010127609.1:0-85310 GCA_963574355.1 Loris lydekkerianus
GGACAGATGGGATCACACCTGCGGTGCATCTTACAAGGATATATGTGAAACTTAGTAAATGTAGAATGTAAATGTCTTAGCACAATATCTAAAAAAACGCCAGGAAGGCTATGTCAACCAGTGTGATGAAAATGTGTCAAACTGTTTATGTAGCTAGTGTATGATGCCCCATGATCATATCAATGTACACAGCTGTGATTTAATTAAAAAAAACCCCAACACATTGTACTCCATGATTACATTAATGTGCAGAGCTATGATTTAATAAAAAAAAAAAAAAAAGTGATGGAGACTTTACATCTTTTGTATTTACCCCAATGGAGTTGGAGAACACTCTTCTTAGGAATGAAAAAGCAAGCATCCAATGTAAGTAACACTAATATGAAGCCAATAGGAAAACAACTATACCCCCCAAATGAGAAAAAAATCACAACTAATTTCAAAGGGTGGGGAGGCGGGAGGAGGTAAAAAAGAGAGAGGAACTGGTGAGCTCTGTCCCCATGTAAGGGCAGACCCCCAGGGAGAAGGGCTCAACTACAACTTGAGCTTCACCTAACAAATGCAAACAATATAATTTAATCATCTGTACCCTCATATTAATATGGGATAAATAAACACACGCAAAATCAAATACACTTTCTGAAAAAAAATCTTCAATAAACTGAACACTAAAATGAGATTGGAAAATAGTTTGATATGAGGATTTCCTTTTACCTTATTTTTATATAAATATGTTACATAAAATTAAAGAGGAAAGTTTCTAAAAAAAACTTTTAAATTTATCTTCTAACAAGTCACAGGAACATGTTTCTAAAACACTCTGTTCAACATTTTCTAAAGCCAGTGTTTGATCTTGGATAACCATTTATAGCTTTTAAAATTATTCTTGTTGAATTCTTGCTTGGATAGGAAACATATAAGTTAAGATATGTGTTTTCAAGGAAATAGATGCATTGGTACATAAAATGTTTTAACTTTATACATAACTACTAAGAACTTCAAGAACACTTGCTCTATCTTTTATTATTAACACTGGGACATTCTGTTTAGCTGTAACTCAATATTTAAACTAGTAGTTTGGGCAGCACAAATACATCTTTTTTTCTTTTTAATTATTTGGTCCAGCAATATGATACTTTTTAAGTTCCGTCAAAGAGGCATGGGTGATCCACTTGGTAGTATAAAAAAGAGGACGTCTCCAAGACCATGTAAAGTAGATAAAAAATTATTAAATTATTAGAGAGATTTTTCAAGTGTTCTGAAATCAGTAAAACACAGCATGTTAGTTCACAATTATCTGGGAAAGATAGGCATACAAAGATGGGTGAGTGAGATCATTTGCTTGAAATTATCTAGATTAGTCTTTACATATAATTTTTAAGTGAATTCAGGATTAGAAAAAAATAAGAAGCACGAACAAGTTCTTAGCCCAAAACATTTTTGTGGTCTATATGAAACAAAATTTGAAATTTGACCTATTTTTATTTTCCATGCAGATCTTCTCATGGTTCACTTAAAGAACTCAACAATAATCTCTAAATATAATGCAATTATTAATTTTTAAGGAATCTTTGCTTGTTTGCAACTTTTATCTCCTTGGACAAGATTAGTTAAGGTGGCATAAGGATACTATTCAAACAGCTTGTTTGTATGAATTATGTACTAAAAGTTTTGTTCAACATTAGGGAGCTGCTTCAGTAATTTAAAAAACAGATTGCTGCCTTAGAAAAAGGGCAACTGAGACTTTAAGGACCAAATAATGAATAAGATTTGAATTGTTACTATTTGTTGTAATAGTAAAATGATGTGTTTAATAGAAATTGTATTCACCAAACTAAAGCAGAAATGCACAGGATGGCTTTTTCAATCATAAGCCATCTTAGCTTTCACTTAAGCTTTGGAATAGAACCAGTAGCAAAAATGTATTGCTTTGTATGCTGAGTTATCATGAACACTGTCCCTTAAATATTCTTTATACATGTTCAAAGCACTCTGTAGAATTCTCCTGAATTTGCATGTTTCCTAACAATACAACCCCGTACAGTATAGATTTTAATACAGAATGGCAAAACTGTCTTATAAAAGAAAATTTACATCCTGAGATATCTGGAAAAGAAGCTTTCTTTTGTTAAGCTTCAATGAGCCATTTAAGAGACTAGGGCTGAAGGCAGCAGTTCTTGGTGGAGTAGCTCCCTTTCCTAAGCAAAGCTTCCAAATATGGCACTGCCCTGCTAATAAGAATAATAAACATTCTGCGATCTGATTGTGTATTGGAATAAAAATGCACTTTTAAGACTCTTGGATTTTTAAAAAGATAAAAAAGTATGTGCAAATTATGTTTTGAGTCTTTAAGAATATAGACTAGTAAGTGGTACATGCTAACGTGGAGATACTAAAATTCTAAAATGTAGCACTAAAATCTTCACGGAGAATTTGGGAAAGGCTTCCCAGAAAAGAAGGCCCTGTTGGCTACTGCAAACATGGGAAGGAGGCAACATCCCATTTCAGGTAGAGAGTATACATGTGCAAAGTCATTCTCGAGAAAAAGTATTAGCTGTTTTTACCTGACGAGGTGTGGCCATGTGACAATGTCCAGACTTTGAAGAGGTAGGAGTAAGTTATATTTGCATCTTCTAGGTTGTATCCGAGAAGGACATAAAGGAAGGGGCTTCAGTGGGAAAGTAGGAGGAAAATCTGGTCTCCTGAACCAGGAAGTCTGGAAGGTCCAGCAGAATGTGGGTATGAAGTAACCTCGGTAACCAGTGAGCAACAGTGACCCACAGAAAAGGCAGTGCTTCCTGGAGCACAGACAGGCCAAAGAGAGACAAAAAGAAAGAGTTACAACCCATTCCACACAGGGAGAGTTTTTATATTCCTATCAGGCTTTGTATCTCAGTCTGTCTCCCTCTCTCATCTTTTCTCCTTCCTAAGAGGGACCTACTTCCAAATCCCTCTGGAAGTGCTCTAAACTTTCTCTTTGCTCTTCCTAAAAATCTCTCTTTTTTACCCTGAAATTTGTGTAGGTTACTTTTGTTTTGTATCCACACTGCCTGTGCCCCTCCAGTTTTATTTGCAGTTTCTATTTGTTTTTCTTTTCTTTTCTTTTCTTTTCTTTTTTTTTCTTTTTTCTTTCTTTCTTTTTCTTTTTCTTTTTTTTTAGACAGAATTTCACTATGTTGCCCAATAGAGTGCTGTGTCATCAACCTCAACAGTAACCTCAAACTCTTGGGCTTACACAATTCTCTTTTCTTAGCCTTCTGATTAGCTGGGACTATAGGTGCCCATCAGAACGCCCAGCTATTTTTTTGGTTGTGTTGTCATTGTTGTTTGGCAGGCCCGGGATGGGTTCGAACCCACCAGCACCAGTGTATGTGGCTGGCACATGAGCCGCTGAGCTACTGGTGCTGAACCTGTTTTTACTTTCAATTACCACCATTCCTCAGTTGAACTTTCTAGCTCAGCTGAGTAATTGAACTGGGTCAACTGGGTTCAAGGAACTGGAACCCCAGACCCCCAACAATATCCTTTAAAAATAAAATTGCATATTCTTTGCATCTTTCCATTTCTTCTTTTCTATACTGAAATGCAGACAAATCAATAAGTCTTAACCATGAAAGTGATCACTCTGACTTTTTTTCAAGGAAATGGTGGAATAGCCCAAATGAAGAAATATGGTATCTGGATAACACACCTACATTTGGAAAGAGAAACAAAGTTGTATCCCAGTAGAATTTGTATAATTTCTGCTCATCTGTAATAATATCTTCACCTGTACTCTAACCAACACATTATAAAAACATGAGATAACGTGGCATGGCATATGTGTAGTCCCCAGGTTATGAATGAGATAGGTTCTATAGGTTTGTTCTTAATTGCACTTGTGTGTAAGTTGAAACAGGTGCATTTACTATCACCTGTAATAGCCTCTGTTTCTAAGTGTGAGTTGTATGTCCATTGAATATTTGTAACTCCAGAACTACTTGTCATTAGAAATGCTTTGGCTTAGATGTAAAGGAGACAGTGATATGAACAAAGACTTGAAACAAATGACATGACTACATTTTGAAAATGCTCGTACGGAAGAGATTTGCACTGTTGTACAAAAACTACATACAACTGTGAGTCGTAAAATTTTAAATCAAGCTGATAGTATGATCAGTTTAGAGCACATATTTAGCATTTAGGGGAGTATAATCACACAATTTCTGATAATAGCATTTCTATTTCGTTTTGCAGAATCTACCCCTTGTAAGAAGCATCCACGAGATGGTGAATCAGGGTTAAATGTTAGTTCTCTGACATAATTTAGGCAGTTAGAATCTCTCAAAACTAAATCTTGAGTGGATTAGCATTATGTTGTACACATATTTATTCATTAAATATGTGTGTGTTAATTTTCTAACTTTCCACTCTGTATCAGTCACTGTTCTCAAGATCAGGATCAATGCTCAAAAGAGATAAAAATCCTGTCTTAGACAATAAATGCGTTGCAAGTAACCACATGTCCTGACTCATTTTGGCAGTAGTACTGTAATCAAATGTTTCCTATTCATGCACTGTAGTGCTATCCTGGTTCTTAGACTTTTTAAAAAATTTGCTGTTAATTCTGTAAGCTAAGCAAAATGTTTCCAAAATTTCCAGAAAATTTTCCATTTTTTAAGGTTACTGGAGTTAGAGTCTATAGCAACCAATAACACCTAATACAGAATTGAGTTTTTAAAGAGTAATATTTTGATTCGGTTCAATCTGAAGGACATTTATTTTTGCTTACTTGCTGAGTATCAGTCACTGCAATGTTCTGGGGGAAGATACCACACGATCTGTTGTAAATTGAATTATTGAACCAAATGTCACCCCATCTTACATCCGTACCATTAATACAACTTTGTCATAGTGAGTGTATTCTTTTGGCCCTTGAGTTTAGAGTTGGCCTAATGATTTAGTCACTAGAGTGTGGATAGGCAAGGGTGGCTGTTTCAAAACTAGAACTTGAGAAGCTATGTTTCTGTTGGTCTTTTTATGTCCTAGTGTCACCATGCAAAGAGCATACACTGGCCAGATCGCTAATTCCTGAGTGGGGGAAGAATGTAGAGCAGAAGGAGCCCAACTCACCCATAGAACAGAGAGAATAAATGTTTATGTTTTGAGGTAGATGGCTTGAAAATTAACATTTTTCTTCTTTTGAGGGACTTACGGATTACAGGAGAGACAGGCACATTATCAGATCATTCCTGTGTATGTTAGTCATACATCATCTTCACGGAAGCCCAATCATTTTTCTTCAATGATTGTTAGCAACAGAATTTCTATATACTAGTATACTGTTAATTGGTCAGTAAAGTATATTACTTTATACAGTGATGTGGTCCAGATAAAATATCTCCACATCAAAATGCCAGAAAATCTGTAATGGGAAAACCCACTAATTGTGAATACTGCCAAAACTGAATAATTAATCAAACTTTTATTTGACTTAAAATTATATACCTACCAAATATGTATGATATATATGTGTCACACATATTTATCATATGCATATAGGTGTGTGTGTATATATATGATTATTAAATCATAGCTGTGAACATTACTGCAATCGTGGGGTACAATGTGCTGGTTTTATACAAAATTTGAAATATTTTCATCGAACAGGTTAACATAGCCCTCTTGGCATTTTCTTAGTTATTGTGTTAAGACATTTATATTCTACATTTAGTAAGTTTCACATGTACCCTTATAAGATGCACCATAGGTGTGGTCCCACCAATTACCCTCCCTCTGCCCATCCTCCCTCCTTCCCCTTTCCTCCCTTTCCCCCACAATGAACAGATAAAGAAAATGTGGTGTATATACAACAAAGGCGTACTATTTAGCCTTTAAAAAAATGAAAGAACATCCTGTCATTTGCAACAATGGAGATGAACCTAGAGGACATTATGTTAAGTGAAAGAAGCCAGGCATAGAAAGTCAAATACCTTATGATCTCTCTGATATGTGGATTGCAAAAAAGTCAAACTAATAGAAACAGAGAGTAAAATGGTGGTTACCAGAGTCTGACGGCAAGGGAATTAGGGAGATGTTGGTCAAAGGACATAAAATTTTAGTTAGACAGGAGGAATACATTCAAAAGCTGTATTGTACATTTTGGTGACTACAGTTAATAAAACTCTGTATATCATTACAAAAGTCTTGAGATACACAAAAATCAAGAAACATAAAATTCACCTAGACAGAAACAAATGAAGCCCTCCCAGCAATACTGATAAACTGAGCAAGTTGAAACTTGGATTAGTGAATTAGAAAGGACACTTTCGACTATGTTTCTTGAAAGTCAAATAATGGACCATAACACTGTCTGTCTCAAAACTTTTGTAGTGACTCACATATATTGTACTTTTTTTGAAACTGAAAATTGTTTATAGAGTAGGTTTTAAGTATCCTTATCACAAAAAAATAAGTACACAAGGTAATGTGTATGTTAAATAATTTGATTTCGCCTTTCTACAATGTGTACATATTTGAAACCGTGATGTTATACACTATCAATATATGTAATTTTTACTTATCAATTAAGAAATAAAATAAATTAAAATCCAGTGTTTTTTCCATTTTTCTAGTATATGGGATAAATATGAAAAGAAAATTGACCTGGGTAGAATATTGACTGCTGCAAGTTTACTGAAGCCAAAGATGGGGGGAGTGATATATAGAAGGCTCAAAAACAGTTAAAAAAAAAAAAAAAAAAAAAGTGTCAATTTGAGAAAATTAGAGTACGATAAATTCTTCATCATTAATTCTAAATCAAGGATTGTCAACCAAGCCTGAGTTAAAATTTTCTCGTGTGCTATCTATAACAAAAGACTTTTTCAGCAATTTAATCATGTAAACAAGATGCAGGGTCAGGAAGGGTTTGTCTATAACCTACTTAGGAAAAACTGTTCTTAAGAACTTTAGCACTTTAATCATTTTAATAGTTTGCACACCAATTAATTGGTACTGCTAATTATAAATGAGTTATCTGTTCATTAAAGCAGGCTTAGATGAATGTCAGCTTAAAAGCACTTAGCAGTTAGTATGGATTGCTTTGTTATCTGCAAGTAAAAACTGCATTTCTTTAAAAATGTCTACATTATAACTTTAAAAGTCTATAATTTATTTTTACTAATTCTGATTCATTCTTCTAGGCTGATGCAATATGATTTTACAAAATAAAACTTGAACTACTAGCAGCAAGAAAGACATACCAAATTAAATAGTCAGCTAACTTTTTAACAGTTTTGAATAAAGAGTCAAAGACTCTTCATGCCCATGAATGAGAATGCCTTCTATCCTGGAGCAGTTCTCTCTTTCCCGTATGCAGAATCACTGGGAAACCACATACAAATGCCCTGGAAGGGTCAGGGCTCGCAGAAATAGGATGTCTCAGGACTTAGCAATTTTCATCCACAGTTGGCATCTTGAAAGCCAATGCAACAAAACTTGCTGATGTTTGAACTCAAACTTCTTGGCTTTAATTAATTCATGTTTGTCATTGGAATCCATCTTCTTCTCTCCAACTGAGAGAGAAAAACCTGATTTTGTGCCATTGTATCTCTCAGACATTGTCAGAAATGGGGCTAGAAATATGGCCAGAACCAGCACTGGTCAGACTCTAGCAAGGTTAATTCTGACATGTTACTGTGTCTCCATAAAAGTATGTCAAGAGAATGAATGAGAGACCAGTAGAAAGGTGATTGAAACAATGCAAGTGGCTTGGCTCAGGGCAGTAGCTGTGCAAGTGGTAAGGAGTGGTCAGATTCTGGACATATTTGTCAAGTAGAGGTATGGGGTTTGCCATGTCCTTCCTAGAACCACAGAATGTGACATTATTTGAAAATAGTATTGTTGCAGATGTAGTCAGTTAATTTGAAGTCATACCAGAGTATGGTGGGTCCTTAATTCAATAAAACTGGCATAGCTCAACTGGTCTATTAAATAGAGAAGAGACACAGAAACAGACACACATGGAGAGGAGACCACCAGGTGAAGATACAGACACTCGGAGGGAAGATGGCCATGGGATGAGGGAGATACACAGCTAACAAGCCAGGACCACCAAGGATGGCCAGCAAGTACCAGAGCCTTCAGAGAGAAGCAGGGAAAGAATTTCCCCTCTGAGCCCCCAAGAAGAAAATGTGCTAACACCTTGATTTTGGACTTTTGTCTGCCCCAAAACTCTGTCAGGTTATTTCATGTTATGCCCTCATGTAACCAAGTTTCTTTCCTTTGTCAACTTATTATGGCTATAATTACATAATCACATTACTGTTTTATAAATTGCTACTCCCCACCACACTGTAAGATCCAGAAAAGCAGGAGTCATGTCATTTTCACTGGCTATTGATCACCAGAACTCAGAAGTGTAACTGACACAGACTGAGTGGTCAATAAATGAATAAGTGAATGAATGAAGAATACTCTTTTCATAATTATGATATTGACAGAAGTGAGAAGAATGAAAGACATTCCAGTAGGCTAAGACAAAAACAAAACCATGGGGAAAATGTTTTGAGCTGTGTTTGAAAAGCAAGGACAAGAGAATAAAGAACGAAAAGGAGAAAATAAAAAAACTACCAGAGAAGACAAAGGAAGCTGAGCAGTGGTAGAGTGTCCTCCCAGTGGTGTCTAGAATACCTGAAGTGATTAGTCTTTTAAAACACCAGCTTTGTTCTGATTCACTATTGCTGTGTAACAAATTACTCCAAAACCAAGTGGGTTAAAACAACCTTCTCCTTATTTTCTTATTTGGCATTGTGCATGAGAAATACAAGAAGAGCTCAACTTGGATGTTGATTTCTGATCCACATATTTTCAGCTGGACCAGATGGAGCCAAAGGATGCTCTCCCAAGATTGTTTCCTCACTCACCAGTCAGGCACCTTTGTGCTCTTTGGCCTCTCTTTCTACATAGAGTTTCACCCTCCGAGTTTTTTCCATGTAGGTTGGAATTCTTACAGCATAGTACACTCGGGATACTTGATAGATTTCCTTGAATGGTGACTCAGAGTTCCCATAGACCAAGACAGAACATGCCAGACTTCTTAAAACTCCAGGCCTAGAACTGGCATGGGCTCTTTTTTATATCCATATTCAATTGGTCAAGGCTGTCACAAACCAGCCCAGATTCAAGGATAAGGAAAATGAACCTCATCTCATGATAACAGTGTATCAAAGAATTTTCAGCCATTTTTAATTCATCACAAATCCATCCTGAGGCTGGACAAAGTGCCATGATATTTATAGAGAAGGAAAATAACAAAGAAGTTCTCACTGTGTAAATTTTCTTTTAAGCAACAATTCAAAACTCTGTTTTTAAACTAATTAAAAAGTTAAAGTATAAATGGTGACATTTTACTTATATCTGTCAATAAAATGGCAAGCAGTGATGTAAACTAAGTCTTTGGAAATTTGATGTCTTCTCCATCTTAAAGTTTGCTTTGAAAGTTATGGCCAATGTAAACAATGACTTACCTTTACATCAACCAGAGTTGGTCTCTCCTTCCTTCTTTGGTATAACTTCTTTCCTATGCTGCCTAAACATGGACACCTGTATTCAGTCCTCCCCCCTCTCTTCTGATTTCTCCATCTTCTTTTTAGGTGGATTGTCTGATGCCTCGCCATCTTCCATAGTCATTACTCAACTGGGATTCAGTTCAGCTATGAGTCATTATCATCTAAACGCCATCTCCAAATGTGTGATGCCGTCATCACCTCCCCACAAAGTCTGTCCAACCTCTTGACTTCCAAACTCCTCACCTTCATTTTCCTTGTCGCCCTGACTGAAACCCTTGGGGTGCTGTGTTAAGAGTTGTGTTACACTCCCTCTGCCCACCTCTGACTACATCCCTTTAGCAAATTAGTCACCAGATCACATCAGTTGTTAATTTGTAGCATCTCCTACAACTACACCACCCGCTCCTATTTCTACTGATCCTGCCTTGATGGAGCCCTTATCACCATGTGCCTGATAAACATAACTAAATTTGTTATAGGTCTCCCTATAACATCTATCCTATCCCCTCTTTCACACTCCTGGCAGATTAATACTTCATCCAGTTTAGAAAATACATATTGCATTCCTACTTTTTTATTACTACCCATAAGCTTAATATGGTTACTTAACAAATATAATCAGTATAATTACTCTCCCCCTGAATGATAAAAAGGACCTTAAATGCTTTGAACAACCAATTACCTCACTCTCTTCTTACATGTTATTTTGGCCCAGCAGTCTAGTTTTATGTTGTCTTCCAAGGGTGTCCAACATGTGGCCCATGGGCTGCAGGCAGATTATTTGAAGTCTGTTTTGCTTATCTGTGGTGCTGGATATCATGAAAATTATGCACAGACCTTTTGGGGTGGGCTCATCATCTTCTTCCAATGTGCAGGAGGGAAAAAAAAAGGTTAGACATCCATTAATTAATATATCATTTTTTCAGTCAACAAATATTTAGATTTATTCACATATTTAAGGATTACTTGTTCATCATTTCTTCCTGGGTTCAATTTCATTCTCCATGAAGTGTGTCTTTTTAATACCAGTGGTTCTCAAAGTTGACATCACATTAGAATGACCTAGAGACATTTTTAAAAACTCAATGCCCAATCTTTACCTCAAAACAATTCAATGTAAATCTCTGGGGACATCAATTTTTTGTAAATCTTTCCTAGTGATTCCAATGTGCATATTTGTTTTAGAAAATCCTTCAACAAAGGTCTCTTAGCAGTAAATCGTCTTTGGTTTTTTTCTGAAAATGTTTATTAAAACATTCATCTTTTTATAAAGTTTTAATGTAGTTAAATATAAAATTCTAGACTGACAACTATTTTTTAGCACATGGGAGATGTTATTTCACTGTTTTCTGGTTTCTGCTGTCCCTGTGGTGAAGTCTGCTATCAATCTAATTTCCTTTCTTAGTAATCTTTATTTGCTTTCTGATTGCTTTTACAATTTTCTTTTTGTCTTTGAAGTTTTCAAGTTTCATTAAGATATGTCTGAACATAAAATCTGTTTTACTTGGAAATAAAAATGTTTAAAATTTATTGTATTTCCTGAATCTGAGTGTCTTTTAACATTTTAGAAAATTCTCAAGGCATTATTTTTTTTAATAATGCTTTTCCCCCATTATTTCTATTATGCCTTCTCAAAAATCCTATTTTATGTAACTCAAGTCATCTCATTCTACTCTCGTCTCTAATACTGCTTTCATATTTTCATTCTTTTTATCTCTCTTCAAGATCTTCCAATTCACTTGATCATTTTTCATCTTTATTTAACCTATCATTTGAGTTTTTTGTTTTCATTTTTTTACATTTTAAGCTCTTAAAGTTTTACTTTATTTATTGTTATCCAAAATTTTCTGATAGTTTTACAAACTATCCTCTTTTATATCACTCATCACTTTAAGGCTTCTTTTAGAGAATGTATCCAATAATTCTGCATCTGAAGATTTAGGGATTTACTTCCTTTGTTGTTTCTGCTGACTCTCACTTGTGGTGGATTAGTTCCTTGCATGTGTTGTAATTTTGAATTGTGATCTTGAGTTTGGCAGGGTTTTAGCTGCATGAATACTGTGCAGTCTGAATTTAAGACCTGTCTTTGCAGAGAGGTGCTCCATAGGCTTTACTGGTCTCACACCAATTCCATGTTAACTTCCTCACTTGGATTTCCTGGATCATGCAAGTAACTGCAACCACATGATGCTTATGAATTCTCAACAGGCACTTTCTCCCCCTAGACAAAGCCAGCAAGTATCCTTATGGGGCTTTTTTGGTTTTGTTTTGCTTTGAGGTTTTGTTTTGACGTCTCTTGTTTTGGTTTTTTGCCAGTAGGTATTTTTAAACATTTCAAGGAGTGTACAGTTCTTTGAGAACTTTATGGGGGGTAGGGAATCCTGCATCAGGAATGCCCATGACCTCAACTTCTATTCCTTGCAGTCCTTTAACTCAAGCCACCTGCTTAACCAAAACTGGCAACTCCTCCCAGGTCAGCTGAAGTCACTGCCTACTTGCTACTCTAGTTTTTAGCTTTCTCTCCATATTTTAATCCCTGGATCTTTCCTTTCCTAACTTCCTGAAAACTCTGCTATGTATTTAAAATTATGTTTAAAATGGGTAACTATGTGTTATCATAGATATGTTCATGAGTTTCACTATAGTAATGATTTTACTATATATATATAGTAAATATATAAAATCATGTATGTATGATTTTACTATATATAAGATATTTATATCTTATAACATCATATTGTAGGCTAAATACACACAATAAAATTTATTTTTTAATAAATAATAAATAAAACAAAATGTTATTTTCATTTTATTCAACATCTAGATTTTAGTCTTATTTTTGTCATATCAAAAGAGGCTTTTCAGGGTAATAATTGTTAACTTGCCATAAATGGAAATCCCCATGGTTATTCCCTCTAACATATTGGAAGAATGGATTGTTATTTGCCCTATAGCTCACATTTTTGCTTAAGCAAATTTTTTAATTAATATTTTTTAAATAAATTAAAATTTTTATTTACAAAGAATTTTCTTTTTCAAAGCACCTATCAGAAGGAAGAGAGGGAGGGAGGGAGAAAGGACGGGATGCCAAAAAATGCTTTCAAACTATGTTAAATACTGACATGGCTTTGTTTGAAAAGGAAATTGTGAACTTCCCTCCTACACTTTATTCTTTTTTTTTTTTTTTTTTTTTTTTTTTGAGACAGAGTCTCACTATCATCCTCAGTGGCATCACAGCTCACAGCAACCTCAAACTCTTGGGCGTAAGTGATTCTCTTGCCTCAGCCTCCCAAGTAGCTGGGACTACAGGCACCTGCCACAACACCCAGGTATTTTTTTGTTGTAGCTGTCATTGTTGTTTAGCAGGCCTGAGCTGGGTTGAAACCTCCAGCTCAGGTGTATGTGGCCGGCACCCCAACTACTGAACATGGCACCAACCCACTTTATTCTTTAGAAATCAAATAACATATCCATTGGTGCAATGCTGGTGAAGTCACTCTCAGAGTTAAGGCAACCCAGGAAATAATCTTTGGGCACACATTCCATTCCAGTATTACAGATCATAAAACGGGAGGGGGGGAGTTGTATATTTTGTTAATAACCTACCATTAATAGCTCTGAGCAAAGTTGGCTTTATTATTATTAATGGTGAGATATAAATCTGGATGGACTTAATTGGTCTTCCATTTCACAATTCATTCAGTGAAATAGCAACTGTATGGATGAAATTTAACAAGGGAAAAGTAGAGATGTAGGATAAGATGAAGTTTTTGCAATAAAAAACTATAGATTTCAGTTACTCAGATTATTTCTAATACAAATCAATTTGGCTTTTTTGAAGAAAAGAAAATATTTCTAGCTAGTCAAAGTTTTATTTGAATTACTGACGCTCCCACATTCCTCTTCCATTCTCTTATACCTCGCTTTTGCCATCTTCTTCCTATTTGTACTATCACATTCTCAACTCTAAATTCTATAGAGTTGCCCACTCTTTCCCTTCCAATGTGTTAAAAAAAAAAAAGCCAGTCTACCTTTGAATGAACAGCCAAGACAAACTGCTACAGGGGCTGTGGAATTTTTACCTTACAGAACCCACACAAAAGTAGAGCACAATTAATTACCATCACCGTCTGTACCTTGTGTCTCCTACCCAAACCCTTAGCTCTGTGAGAGAGGGAGCCAAAGCCTCACACCTCTCTCAGGGTACTGTGCGTGGCTCAGGGTTTGGTGCAGGCTCACATCTGTGTGAATACTTGACGATAATGATTGTCTTGGTCATAATCATCATTATCATCAAAATTTCTGCTATCAATGGAGCATGTGCTCTTTTGATTCTGAATGCTTTTCAGATTCAGTTTTGAGTCCTCAAGATAATCTTAGGCATCTTGTTATTGTTGTTGTTATTATCCATTTTATACATGAGAAAGCTGAGTCTCAGAAAGAATAAGTAATTTGATCAAGTTCACACAGACCATAAATAGTGGCTTTTTATAGCATCTTTGTATTCTGTATGTATTCTGGGCAGACAAATTTTTTATGCATTCCCATGGAGTAGACAAATAAGAAAAATTTGTCCTTCCTCCGAGTAGCTACAGCTCCACAGGTTTATAGCTTGATCAGGGGGATGTAAGCCTGCACTTGTCCCCTCCGTGGGAGGCCTTTGTGGAGGGCACAATCTGCCCAACAATATGTCCCAGCCAACACATATCTGATTCCAGACCCCATGGTCTTTCCAGCCTCTTTAACTGAACAGTGATGTGATGGCTCATAATCCTCCAGTGTTTCCTCCTAAAATAGTTGGGATTTTCAGCCATTTCCAATCAATTTGAATTTTTCTTTGTGGGTAGTTTGACCTGAGTTTTGGATTATGATGCTTGACTCTGGTCGTTCATCATTGTACACTGCTAAAGAGGATCTCTCTTTCCTTAACCCCAACATTTTGGTGATGGGAACAGGTGAAGAGTGTATGGATGGGGCAACACCTGCCTTTACTGCCATAATGTGAAGTTTCACACTAATGTTATAATAAACTAACCAAGCATCCCATCCCTGTAGCACAAACAGTGGCAATATGGCTGCACAACTCTGTCCCTAAACAAGTGCTTGCTAACAGAAACCTTGACAAATCACAAGGCATAAGCAGCAATACCAAGCACCAGGGTAATAATTTATTTTTAATGCCATGCTGTCTTTAACAGTGCAATTTCCTCCAGGGTGTTTGCTTTGAGATTGCAAGATAATTACATCTCAGAAACCGGGCTAATTACAGTTAACAGCCTGAAAACTAAAGGAACCCTTCCCTCTACCCCCCACTTTTTTTTCCACTAGAATACTACACAAATTTCAGTTAAAATGTGAAGCATCGTTTAGGAAACCAATTTGACTACAGCTTAGAGGTTCATTCTCCCCTCCTTGCAGCACATGTATAAACTCGCAATGATGTGTATCAGAGGGACCCAGAATAACACAGCCATGGTGATTAGAATAAATAATGTTGCTATAGAAAGGGAATAATGACAGCAATTCTAAATGTTTCTGGAGGAAAACCAGGGTGTGAATATGAATTTATGTTGGAAAGGCGAGATTACCTGTGCCCTCCAGATATACTTTTAAAGTCTCTTAGAGTAAATAATCAACCAATTTGGGCCATTTATAGAATTAAGAACCTGAAAGAGATGTGAGAAATTATCTCCTCAATTTTCATTATTTCTAAACATAAAACAAAAATCCTCAAGAATGACAATTTCATGATGGGATTATTCACTCAGAAAACAATTCTCGTCTTAAGTGTAGTGAGCTAAGGATATGCAGGTAGATTTCCTGATTTTTTTTACCCAGCTTCCATCAGAAAGTTCTTTCAATCCTAAACGTATCTCAATGCAACTCTCAGACCTGCCTCTACTGTGTTTTTTTTTTTTTTTTATTAAATCATAGCTGTGAACATTGATATGATCATGGGGCATCATACACTAGCTTCATAAACCATTTGACACATTTTCATCACACTGGTTGACATAGCCTTCCTGGCGTTTTTTTAGTTATTGTGCTAAGACATTTACATTCTACATTTACTAAGTTTCACATATACCCTTGTCAGATGCACCGCAGGTGTAATCCCACCAACCCACCTCCCCCGTCCCTCCCCTCCCTTTCCCCCTTCCCCATATTCTTAGGTTGTAACTGGGTTATAGCTTTCATGTGAAAGCCCTAAATTAGCTTCATAGTAGGGTTGAGTACATTGGGTACTTTTTCTTCCATTCTTGAGATACTTTCCTAAGAAGAATATTTTCCAGCTTCATCCATGTACTTTTGGCAGGTCTCCCTTTTCCCAGAACACTGTTGGCACTGAAGCGGCACGTGCACCCAGCTGCACAGGAAAGTGGAAGAGCCTCTTCCTTGCTCTTGCTTTCAATATGAAAGGGCTCCTGAAAAGTCCAAGAATAGATCTGCATGAGACATGTAGGTTGAGGGCAGTCGTTAGCAAATAGATCTTCCATGTGTCTGTGTGTAACCCACGGTTTCTCTCTTACTGAAATGCCTTGTAACGTACAGAAGAAAAGCTTTATCCAGAAGTGGATAAAGGATCATGGAAGCAATAAGAAAAAAAGGAAATGGCAATCTAAAATGCAACTTGCAAGAACATGAGGATTTCAAGTGTAAAACGGAGTGAAAAATAGAAAGTGTCCCAGGGAGAAGGAAAGCGAGTGTAAAGACCCCATGGCAATAGAAAAGCTGGTGCATTTGAAGAACTAAAGGCTACCCTCACTTGGCGTTTCTAGGAGGTCTTAGGCAAGTATAAAATTGGCTCAACTCTGCTCCACTTTATACATCAAACAAGAAAGGTTTCAGGCTGGTGACAACGGCAGATGGTCAAGGGAAATTGCCTGGGGAATTTGAGCTTCATCCTGCCCCTTTGACATCAGGCAGCACTGGGTGGGTGTGAATAGGCACAAGCTACATTCAGCCCAGAGGATCAGGTAGAAACTTGGATATGGCATGTAGCTTGGGAGTCTAGCCCCTAGGTGATGTCCATACTGCTGATATGAGAGCCACAGCTTTGTGAAACAAGAATTTAGTGACTTACAGCTTGGTCCTCTGAGGGAAACGTCAGCACATCCTAGCTGACAATTGCTTACTTTTGAAAACATTGTTATTGTCCAATGTAATCCCTTAGATCTTTTTTTAATCCTGGGAAAGATTTTAAAGATCATGTAAACTAATTACCTTATTTTAGAAACAGCCCAGAAATGAGAAATGATTTGCTTCAGGTCACCGAGTTATGGATGATAAAATCAGCCCGGTATGGAAGGATCCTTCCTCTCCACCACACATCTGCTCCCCAAGAAGTCCAGTCAAAGCAGCTTCTGGACAATCGTGGGGTAACAGATATGGGGGTAGAAGACTTGGGGAGTGCAAGAAGAAAGTCATGTGGCTAAAGACCATTTTAGTGTATTAATTCATTGAAATATAATCCATTCAAGATCCCAGGATGAGGACTCTGGGCTGCTGATTCTCAGTTTAGGCTTATATTACGTCAATAACAATTTATTTCCTATACTTCTAATTATCATGTTCACAAATCACATAACCTGAGCCACAGGCTTTTCTTTTCTATAACATTGCCTTTGTGATACAGCCTTCACAAAGTTTAATGGTATTAACAAGAAGAAAAAAATCACCATAGATCCAGTCATTATTTTCCAATTAAAAGTGATATGTTGTTAGAACTAATTATATCTTTATTGCCAAATGATTTTTTTCAGCTCAATTCATAATAGTCAAGTCGTGGAAGAAGCCCAAGTGCCCATCGACCCATGAATGGATTAATAAATTGTGGTATATGTATACCATGGAATACTATGCAGCAATAAAAAATGGAGACTTTACCTCTTTTATGTTTACATGGATGGAGATGGAAAACATTCTTCTTAGTGAAGTATCTCAGGAATGGAAAAAAAGTATCCAATGTACTCAGTACTACTGTGAAACCAATTTATAATAACTCACACTTGCATATAAAAAATGAAACACAATTTTAGCCTAAGATGAAGGAGGGTAAGGGAGGGAGAGGGATGAGGACAGGGTGGGAGGGATAGTAGGGATAGTAGGGGGATCACAACTATGGAGCACATTGCAAGTACAAGTTGGATCTATCATGTGTAGAACACAAATGTCCTAATGTTATAATTGGGTAAATGAGGTGAAAGCTATATTGATTAGTATGATGTAAGCACTCCAATTTGTACAAATAACCAACACACTGAAATTGGCATACATGTATTCATGATCTATGTACAAAAGACTTAATGAGAAAATAAAAAATAAAAAAAGAACTAATTATATCACTTTCATACTAAAATTTTTTAAAAGCCTTTAACAGGAGGAGGAAGTGAGCATTTATAAGTATTTCCTTCCCTTATCCAGATGACAATGCTCCAGATGAGGGCTCATCTGTTAGCTTGCATCAGTGTCTAAGCAAAACAAGGAACAGAGCCTCCACTGATCAGACTGGCATGTATTACCTAATCAAACAATAACCTTTGTCGTTCTAGGTCTCAGAGATGTAAGGGTTGTAGGGGTTTAACCTAACCCATACTCACCTAGATAAGGTGAAATATCTGGGGAAAGTGACAGGGGAGAAACATCTAAGAAAATATTAAATAAGTAGCTGGTGACATTAGAGTGTTTTCTAAAGCTCCGCAAAAGGCTTGCTCCCTGGGGTGCACCCTGGAAAGGGAAGTATTACTTTGAAATGGGTCCTAGAATATGTAACGTGTCTGCCACGAGGGAGCTGGTGTGTAGTTATACAAGAGTTAATGTGTGTTCGTGACTGATAAAAAATATTGAAAGAGAAGAGTGGCACAAAAAGAATGCACTGGTGTGTCTCTACTTTGTTCTGATCCAATTACAGAATTTTAGTTAGGAGAAAGGGTCACACTCCAGGATACAGAGGGTGAGATTGTCACTCGGTAACGCCCAGTTTCTTTTGTTCCTCTTCTGTGTTCACTAAGCAACTTTCTGTTCTCTACTTTGAACTGCTGAATGTATCTCACCAGCTCTGCCAAGTACACCTATCAGGAGGAATTAATAATTTGACATTCGATTTGATAAATGATTACCCTGTGGATTTTATTAACTGCAGTGTATTTTATAAATTTGATAATATCTGCATAATCTGATTTTTACAAAGTTTGTACATATGCAATACAGCGAACTGGCCTCTGCATTGGTGTTGATTCCACTAAGGTGCCCCAAGACAGTCTGAAATGGCTGTCATCTTTGCGTGCCACCACATTTGGTGACAGTAGACAATGCGCTAGACCTTGCCAGTGTTTTAACCGAAATAGTAGCTATGGATGGAAAGGGTTGTATAGGTTGAAGTTATGAGAAATGAGGGAAATATTTACAATAATAGTCTTGAGCTTAAAGTTAGGCATGACACAGAAGTTAACCTGTTAACTATAACTTGTTAAAATGACTGCTGCATCCCTGCTATAACAACACATGAGGAAGAATGTTTTTAAATTACAGTTTCTGAAGTGGACTATCTTTTAATGTATTCATTTTTTGTCATTTGTAAAAAAATTATGAATATTTTGAGAATTGTTACTAATATGTTACATATTTTATGAGAAAGTATGATTTCTCCATTTTATATGATTCATACACTTACCCAAATATTTATGTATAATTTTATTATGCTCCAGATCCCATTTTCTTCCAGTAAAATATACTTACTAACTTTATACTTATAAATTCAAGAATGAAGCAAGAGTTCACGTAACATAAATGTGACGTGTAATGATCTTGACTAGAGAAATATTAATTCTCCTAAGCAAAAGGCTTTGACGATTATTCTGAAGTGATGACACACATCCTAGTATATGGGACAAACTTCAGTGAAAGAAGGTCAGAGCCAATGATTTGCACACTTTAACTGGAAACAAAGAAACATTTTGAACTTAACAGGAAACAAAATGCATCAATATGTAACAACAATAATAAAATAAATTTAGCAGAAATCATTGTTGAAAAAATTAAATAACAAAAGCACTAAATTTATTAAAGATGATAGGGAAAGCAGATTATTGATCATCATTGTAGAACTGTTCCAAGAAGCCTCTATGGTCCATGGCTTATTTTTCTTGTGCATAATATCATGTAGGAAACAATTTTTCAATTTATGCAATAATATTTATACTGCACTTTTCCACTTAAATGTGCTCATAAATATTAATCAATTCCCACAACAACACTGAGAGGTAGCTGAGAATTATCCAGACGGAGAGTTTAAAATGATGTTTGACTGTGATACCAAGGACTGCTGAGGGAATTATTAAGAGAGCTGACATGAACATCCAAACTCCTGGCTCCTGGCTGCTGCTGAGGTGAAACAAGTTGCGGGAGAGTTCCCTTGTCCTGTCCTTCATATTGACACAAAGGATCCAAGAATTCCTCCTGCTCCATTACCCCGATGTGGTCAGCAAAGCCACTGCGCATCCGTCTTCTATCACAGCTCTTGGTATCTCACTTCTCCTTAGAAAAGATGAAGAAAAATTTCAAAGCCACAATTCAGAGACCTAGCGCAAGAGGTCCTCCAGACATATAACCAAGAGAAGTCTCCTTGGGGCTTAAGCAATGGTCCTATTGCATTTGAAAGGTAAAACCAGGAGACAGGCTGGCCCAAATGAATTCTTAATGACTAAGATAAAGCTTATGATTTATATATGGCATGCTGGTAACCAACTGTTCCTATTTACCAGGGACTGAGGTCTCTTAGTCTGCAAGACTTCCAGTGTCCCAGGCAAACCCAAATGGTTGGTCATCTTACTTCTAAGGATAATGAAATATGTCTGTGTGCCTTTATTTTATGTGACTGATGAAATGAACTTAACCAGTTGTCTTATTTCTGCAAGTAATCAGATATACATGGGAAAACTTTCAAAGCATTTATTTAAAAAAAAAAAATATATATATATATACACACACACACACACACACAGATATATATAAAATATATATATCTTTTAGTGAATTACGGCCAAATTTTCATAGATATATACAGTATTCAGACTGCCATGGGAAGGGAAGATCAGTATATATAAAATTCCACACTGAAAACTTATCCTAAGAGTCTCTCCTTGCACAGAAGTCAGGCTGGACAGGTTTAACTCCCTGTGTCCCATCCCAAGGCCTCTTCTCATATGTGGTCCTCAGCCAACCTATTCCAGAGCCCTATCGGGAAGATGAAAAACTTCCTAATGTTCTCCAGGGCCACACAAGGGCACAAGAGAATCTAAGCAGCTGCCCTCCATCCTATCTGCCCCTCTTGTGATATACTGCATTCTCTTGGAAATTTCACTTTGAGATTACAGTCTCCCTAGGTCACAACCTGGGAGGCCAAGTACTAATACTTCCTGCTCTGGGCCCTCCCTTGTGAGTGCTCAGAGAGAAGAAGAGGAGCAGAAATTAGGTTCATTTCAATCACCCAGGAGGAGGGAATCTTAGCTCTTACCAAGACCCCTCTGATTCTCTTTTTCCTACTTGCTTGTTGAACTCTTCTCTTCTTTGGAAAATAAACACGTAGTCATCCATCTACTCATTTCTGCACTGTGAATCAGAGACCCTATTATTATAGGTTGAGTAAGTCAATCAACAAATATTTATTCAGTACTACATGTTGGTCCTGGGGATAAAAATGTAAACCAGACAGGCACAGTCCCAGTCCTCATGGAGTTTACAGGCATGAAAGATAGAGATTAAATCAATAATCATAAAATTATTTAGTTTTTAGTGTCAATTGCGATAGAAGCTATGAAGGGGACATCATCCTGGTTGTGATAGTTGGAGGCGTCCATGGAAGTGACAACTAAGCTGAGATGTACAGAGATTAAGATGAGCTCAGGCAGAGGACAGAAGAGGACTTCATGAAGAGGGAACCCCGTGTCCAAAGTCCTGACACAGGCAGGAGCCCTTTGCTTTCTAGGTGCTTGAAGAAGACCACCTTGGCTGGATTGAACAAATTAAGGAAAATGACAAGAGGTGATAATGAAAAACAGAAGCCAGATCTACAGGATCCTGGAGATTCTAGAATGTGAAAATGTAATGAGATAATAAATATGACATTTTCCACATAACAACCCTTCATTCAAGATTGATTGCTTGAGGCCAGGTGCAGTGACTCACTCCTGTTATCCTAGCACTCTGGGTGGATGAGGCAGGAGGATCCCTCGAGCTCAGGAACCTAAGCAAGAGCAATACCTCATATCTACTAAAAATAGGGGGGAAAAATTAGCTGGGTATCCTAGCATTGGTGGAATTTCTCTCTGCAGTAGGTCCTTGGTCTTGGGGATTCAAAGAATGAACCCATGAACCACAGATCAGTGGTAAGATAGGATTTATTAGATAGAAAGGAATATAGAAGGCATAAAAAGCACCAGAACTTCTGGCAGAGGGAAAGACCCAATTGGAAAATCTCCCACATGGGGATTTTTGTCTAGATACAAGGTTTGAGAATTACAGTTGGCCTGGACTTGGTAGATGGAAGACACTTTTTCAATGTTGATGAGTGTATTAAAAAATGAATACAGTAAAGGGCAGGCTCCCACTTCAGAAGAGCTCCATCCAGCTCACCTGAAACTGCCCAGGCCTAGGAAACTGGGGTCCCTATCCAGTCCTGAATAGGCAACGGAGCCTGCCCTGTATCCCTGGCGGTACCTGCAGTCTCAGTAGGAGTCAGAGATTGCGATGAGGTAGGCTACCAGCAGAGCACTCTAAACTGGAAAATAGAGTGAGACTCTGGAAATAAACATTAAACAAATCAGCCTACAAAAGTTACTACATGGATAATTACAACACAGAAGAGAAATATCCAACTGCAGTCTAGATAAGAAACAATAGGTTATTATTTGCAATGTTTGAGAACTGTCTGGAAAATATCCATCCATAGAATATGAAAAATATGAAAAACAATGGCTATTTTCCAGATAGCTATTGATATAAAAGCTTTCTACATGTTAGAGAAAAAAAATCAAAAAGAAAAGTAAACAAGAGGTATTAATAGGCAATTCTAGGCAAAGAAATATAGAAGGCTTTCTAAGCATATAACATATGTTCAATGTTATTAATAATGAGAGAAATATAAATTGAAACAATAATGAGGATCTATCATTTGCCCTAGATTGGCAAAAAATATAAATATTTATAATACGTATTTTTACAAGGATGTGAGAAAATAGATGTCTTCAAATTTTTTTGTGTGAAGGTGCAAGTCAGTATCATCTTGGAGAGCAATTTGGCAATAATTAAAATATATATTCTGTTTGATCCCACAATTCTACTTGTAAAAATTATTTCATAGAAATACTATGTGCTATTCAGAAAGGTAAGACAATGAGAATAATAATAATGGTTACGTTTTTAAAGCTTATTATGGACCAAAAGATATTATTAAGAGAAAACAGCAAGTACATACTCATTTATCTGATATTTTAATTGAAATTCTTTTATGTGCCATACAGTGTTCCAGGTGCTAGAAGCTCAAAAATAAGACAAAAAGTCTCTGTCTTCATGAAGATTTACATCATAGTGGGAAGGGGGGAGAATGATAATAACAATAAGCACAGTAAATAGAATAAATAGCATGTTCTCTTAAAAAGTATTAAGAGAAGGGATATGGACAGTGGGAGATTGAAAATCAAATCTGTTACCCAAGGATGGGTTATTTAAGCAAAAAATATACAGAAGGCCTACAGATACCTGGGGAAAGAGTATTCCAGGTAGAATGACGTGACATTATAAAGCCTGGGGGTGGGGGAGGCTTGTACAGTGTATTTGAGGAATAGAAAGAAGAGTGGTTTGTCTATAGCAGAGTGAGCACAAGGGTAGTGCAGTAAGAGACAAGAAGGGGTAACAGAAACAAGACAATGTAGCCCTTGCGGCCCACTATGATGGGCTCAGACTTGAATGAGGCGGGAAGCCAATGGAAGGGTATGAGCAGAGGCAAGGCAAAATCTATTCTATGCTAAAAGGATCTCTGACTGTTGGATCAAGGATAGGATAAGGGTAGAAAAGGCAAAGGCAAAAGCAGAAAGATCAATCAGGAGGCTATTGATTAGATTTTAGACTGGAGATGGTGGTGACCTGGATCTAGGTGGTAGCATTAAAGGTGGTTAGAAATGGTCAGATTCTGGATATATTTTTAAAGTGGAGATGTGTGTGAAAGATCAGGGATAGAAACTATCCCAAAGGGCCTATAGATAAAAATCCCCCACCACACTGCCTTGCACTGCACACAGTGCAGGGGTGTAGACACCTGTAGGTCTAAACAGGATGTGAAGCCCCCAGACTGCCCAGAGTTAACATTCCTAACCTGAATGGCAACAGTTGGGGCTTTGATAACTCCCTATGCCCTATACAGCATCATTTAGCAACACCCCAGGAGTTCAAACAGAATGCTTACCAATTAAAAGATTAAGATCTGACTGGGCAAGTCTAAGTAGATTGGGAACCATAGGGTGAGTGAGGAAAGTTATGGACTACCCCCTAAGCATTGCATCCATTCTTATTTTTGCTTTATGATTTTGTGACTACATGACATTTATTTTCTTCTGCTTTTTCCCATTACTTCCTCATTCTTCACTGCCAGGATAAAGTTCTTTCTGTAATTAACTTTGCTCAATAAAAGATTCCTGAGGTTTCCCCTGAGGCAGCACCTCCTTGCCATTCTTTGGTGCATGTGGAATTGCTCACCCCTTAGAGCCTTTGGATATCGTATTTCTAATAACTTGAATGTGAGTGCTTTTCTCCCCTCACTGGTCCAACCACTGAAGTAGAACAGTGGAACATGGAGGTGCTGCAATTGATAACAGATAAGATATGAGATGTAAGAGCAAGAAAAAAATGTAGAATAACTCCAAACATTTTTGCTTGAGAAACTGAAAAAACAGACTTTCTATCAACTAGGATAGGAAAGATCGTGGGTACAGTAGATTTTGGAAGAATGATTAGGAATTCACTTTCAGAGATTTGAGTTGAGAGGGCTGCTGGATCTCCCAATGGAGAAGTCAAGTGGACAACTAGACCTGTCAACCTCAATTTCAGGGGAGAGTTTAAGCCTAGAAATATAGGAGTTTTCAAAGTATAGATTTGTTTTTGAGACATTGGATCAAAATAGAGAAGAGAAAATAGTAGGCAGAGGGAAGAAGAGAAGGCAAGAGATTCCAGGAACTCAAAAGATTAGACATCAGGAAGACGAGGAAGAACCAGGAATGGAGGCTGAGAAGGCAGCCAGTGGGCTGCAAGTTTCTAAAAGGCAAAAAGTGTTCAAAAAGAAGGGAGTGATCAGCTTTTCCAAGAGACACTCACAGGTAAAATAAATTGAGGACTGAAGATTGATCATTGGATTTGGCAAAAGAATAACACTGGTGACCTTAACATTTGGGTTCATCTTCATATGCTTAAGAGAGAATGGGGAGAAGACTGCAGACAGTGAAACAGGCAACTATTTCAGTAAGATAGATTTCATCAAAGAAGAGCAGAGAAACAAGTTGGCTCCTGGAAAAGGAATTTTTATTCTAATATGAGAAAATTAACAGCATGTTTGTATAATGATGAGAATTATTTAGTAGAAATAAAAAATGATGTTACAGGAAAGGAGGAAAAACAATACTTTTGAGAGGATGAAGCCTAATGATCAAGTGGAGGGTTGGCCTTACGTGTAAGTGCAGATAATCTATAGCAGTGATTCTCAAATTTCAGTTTGCATCAGAACCGCCCGCAAGTTTTATTATAGTACAGATTGCTGGACCCCACTCACAGAGCATCTGATGCAGTATTTCTCAGGTGGGACCCAAGAATTTCTGTTTCTAACAAATTTGCTATTGGTTTGGGCACCACAAGATAAGAACTATTGCTTATAGTAAGACATGAGGTCAAGTACCTGAGTATGGGTGCTAGTGGGTAGGTTAATATGGTTTGTAAGAGCTTAAGGAAAATTTTTTTGATTGCTTCTATTTCCCCCCCTCCCCCAAAAATAGAAGCTTGGTCAATACCTGAGATTGAAGATGAGGGTGTAGGTGTTAGCAGTTTGACGAGAGGAAAAATAGGAAATAATTGTCTAGCACAGCAGCAGAGTGAATGCAGTAGGGCACCAAAATATGATTGCCCAGTAGCATTAAGCACTCATTGAAAGACACATGTAATGAACGTATATATTTTCTTCAGGCAGGATCAGTTGCTCAGGTGCAAATGCAGAGAACAGAGTCAAACCTGTGTATCTGTTAAGCAAAAAGAGGTAACTCTGTGTGTGTGTGAGAGAGAGAGATAACTATTGCTGCACAAGTAACCTCAAAACTCAGTGGCTTCAGTAAGTAAAGCAAACAGACAACCTTCAAAACGAGAGAAGATTTTTGCAGGCTATGCTTCTGTCAAAGGTCTGATAACTAGAATCCACAGAGAACTCAAATTAATCAATAAGAAAAGAACAAATAACCCCATTTCTATGTGGGCAAGAGACTTGAACAGAAACTTCTCTGATGAAGACAGATTCATGGCCTACAAACACATGAAAAAATGCTCATCATCCTTTTTTTAAATTATTAAATCATAGCTGTGTACATTAGTGCGATCATGGGGCACCATACACTGGTTTTATATCCCATTAGACATATTTTCATCACATTGGTTAACATAGCCTTCCTCATCATCCTTAATTATCAGAGAAATGCAAATTAAAACCACTTTGAGATAACATCTAATTCCAGTAGGATTAGCCCACATCACAAAATCCCTATAATATGACCTTTTGGGAAAGAAGTTTGGAGAACACTCAAGGAACTAAAACTAGACCTACCATTCGATCCTGCAATTCCTCTACTAGGTATATACCCAGATGATCAAAAATTATTCTATGACAAAGTTTGCACCAGAAAGTTTATTGCAGCCCAGTTCATAATAGCCAAGACACGGAAACAGCCCAAGTGCCCATTGACGCGCAAATGTATTAACAAATTGTGGTATATGTACACTGTGGAATACTATGCAAGTATAAAAAAGATGAAGACTTCACATCTTTTACGCTTACCTGGATGGAGCTGGAACATATTCTTCTTAGTAAAGTATCTCAAGAATGGGGGGAAAAAAGTATCCAATGTACTCAAGACTACTATGAAATCAATATATAATCACCTACACATTAATATGTATGGCAAAACATTACTATAGTCCAGAAAGTAGAAGGGAAGGGGGGGAGAGGGAGAGTATTTAGGGGAACCTCACCTAATGTGCATCATAATGTGCACAATGCAATGGTACATTGCAAAGCTATTAAGCAAAGACTAAAATTGTGATGATGTGTTACTTAGTTCAATGTAAGCATTTCCCATTGTATATCAAGTCAGTACACTGAACCCCATAAATGCATCAATGTACAAATTTATGATTTAATAAAAGCAAAAAAATATAAAAAATAATAAGAAAAAACTCAGTGGCTTAAGATAGTAGTTATTATTGTTCAAGGGTCTGTGGTCATCTGGGTAGGTCTTATTGATCTGAACTAGGCTTAGCTAATTAAGGTTGGGCTTACAGATCAGCTCACAGATCAGCTGGGAACTGACTGGTTTCAGATGGTGCTGTTTCCACATCTGGCACTCCATTGGCTGTAACCACTCGGGTACCTAGGTAATAATCTGATCACACAAGGAGCTAGCCCAACCTTATTCACATAGCAATAGCAGGGTTCCCAGAAAGTGTGGAATCTCTCAAGGCCTCTTTTGATTCAGACTCAGAATTGGAAAACTGTCACTTTCCACTAGCACGGAGAACTAGACTCTGAGGCTGAGCCTTGATGAGAAGGATTGCACAGTCACATTATGAGGTGCATGGATACAAGGAAAGGAAGAAGGATGGTTGTTTTTGAAGTCCACCACCACCATGCTTGTAATTTTTCTTAGGAGTATGGAAAGGTGAGAGAGGAATATAAAAATGAAGTCTTCGTCAGTGAAGTGATTATAATGATTCTCCATGAATATTCTTGACAAAAGGGGGTGAGAACATAATGGCAGTGAAGGGCAGTGGGAAGAACGTAGGAACCAGGAGACTGCAGAATGTCGCTGTCCTCCCAGAACTGTTGAATTGGGTACTGGAGGAGATGATCTGGAAAGATGAGGCCTGTGAGACAGTTGTATGCTTGCTTTTGAGATTATGGTGGAGGGGGTGTCTGGCATAGTGTAGGTGACTTATAGTCATAAGATTATATACATGTGTACTGTATATTTTCATATCTGCATTCTGTACATTGGAATATATCTATCAGACATTTGTGCAACTGATATGAACAGTTATGTCCGGGAAGAATGACAAATGTGTGAAGTAGTGAAAGGAAATTTTCATTGTCTTCCTATTTGCTTTTTCGTTGCTGTTTCACAACCACATGTATTATGCATAAATAACTTAGTATAGACTCCAAAGAAAAAGTTCAAATAATAAAGTGAAATAGAGTTTTTAAAAAGGCAACATTGTTGGATGACTTCGCACAGAGATGAGACTTTGAATTTCATCTGTAAATGAGTATGCTTTCCCTTACTCCATACTGCCGTGGGTGAGGCCATTATCTATAGTTCTATATGGAAGGAGCTCAGTAGTAACATTAGCTGTTTCTTCACTCACTGACAAGTTCCCCCTCAACACATGCACATGAAGTGTGTGGGTGTGCACATATACACTCACACTCACACACACACACAGTGATGGGATAGCAATATATAAGAACACAAATTCTATAATATTTGTGTACGTTCCTTGGACTACTCTCAAACTGGGGGACAAAAAGGAGGGAAAAAAATGGACATTCTGTTTATATTGCTTACCTGGCTAATTTGCAGAAGAGAGTAATCATAATAAATTATACATATACTGTAAGATGTAAGCAGCATTTATTCAATCATTCTCATGAATAATTGTTTACATTATCCAAATGGCGTTTTAAAAATATAGATTTAAGAACAAAAATAAATTTCAAGGGTTAAAAAGTACTATTTTCTAGCAGTCAACAATTATAATAAGATACTATTTCAATATAGACAAAAATCTATTAATAGAAGCTGGGGGAATTCCATGAACCTCACAATAAAATACACAAATATAAGTTGCTAAAACAAGTATTTTTCTATTTGATGTACTACTAAAAAAGTAAGTGTTGCTGGATTAGTTCACTCTTGGGTTCCTAAAATACTAGCTTAAGCCTTCTTTAACCTGTAATTATTTATAGAGTGTGCATGTCAGTTCTTGGCGTAGACAATAAAGAGTTTACCAGGCTTGGTGCCTGTAGCTTAAGTGGCTAAGGTGCCAGCCACATACACCTGAGCTGGTGTTTTGAATCCAGCCTGGGCCGCCAAACAACAATGACAGCTGCAACCAAAAAAAAAAAAAAAAAAAAAAATAGCCGTGCATTGTGGCAGGCAAGTGTAGTCCCAGCTAGTTGGAAAGCGGAGGCAGGAGAATGGCTTGACCCCAAGAGTTGGAGATTGCTATGAGCTGAAATGCCACAGCACTCTACCCAGGGCAACAGCTTGAGGCTCTGTCTCAAAAAAAAAAAAAAAAAAAGGAGTTTACCAAAGGTCAAATTAAAAGTAGTAGCTAATGTGCTTGTATAAGAACTAAAAATGGTTGTCAGAGCACTGACTGGAATTGTGTCTCCAACTGACTAAAATCTTTACTATAAATATGTGAAATATGTATTTTGATTGATTACTGGGAACATGAGATTCAGCGTTTCAATGAAATATAGCACCTCCTGACCCTGAGTAAAAGCTTCTTTGCAACCATTCAAAACTTCATAATGGAAAGATGGAAATTAAAAAATGGGAACTCATTTATTCATTCACCAGACGTAATGTGCCAGCTTGGGTGCTAGGCACTGAAGCACAGAAATAAATGACCATGATGAAGTTCCCAGTCTAAAACAACTTACAGCTAGTGGAGAAGACTGACATAAAAACCAGTAATAATACACATAAAACAAAATGAAAGTAAAGATAGATTCAGGTTCCTGCAGTTAGACCAAATAGTTGATGTTATTTCTAAGAGTAACATGGGAAATATCCTGGATGGGAATGGAAATCAAAGAATCAACGGTCAGGGCACGGAACATTTTGGGTAGAGAATATAACATGAATGGAAGAAATCATGCCAGACTAGCTTCTTCTAATTTATGTACAGCATTTTATTGCAGTTACCAGATTATGTCCTATATTCTCTAACTGCAGCCCCTCTAGGCAAGGTGCCATTTTTGTCTACTTCTATATTCTGATAACTACCATAGTCTCTGATATACAGTAGAGTCTCAATAAATATTTGCTAAACTGAACTAAGAAGTAAGAAGCCAAAAGTTTATTACCATTTACAAAGAAAAAATTGAAAGCTGATTCAATAGAATGTGTCAAGCAACATGTCCAGAACATACTCAGTTACATTTATGCTAAGATACTGATCAGCCCTGTCTTGTGGACCTTAGAGGAAGCCCAGTGCATCATGAGCCCTGGCTACCCCACCTCCCTGGGTCAGGGTTTCTGTTGGCCCCATCATGCTGAATAAATATTACCATTTTCTATGTGAGCCATGATATGAATAGATTCGGAAGGTGCTGAACTAAAACAGTTGTAGTATTTTCCATCGAGTTTTATTGCTTTGCCTTAGGGCAAAGAATACACAGAGTAGATCAGAGATAGAACAGAAAGAGAAAATATAGGATGAATAGTAGATTAGAGGCAGACTGACCACCACAGAGTATGTGATAGGAACTATGTCAGTTTAAGTGCGGTAGATTCCTAACACCCCTAGTCCAAGGTTCTTCTTATGTATTGTCATAGTTCAATTTCTCATGTCTAGCTAATATTGCAGATGGCATTCTGGTACTCTGAGCAAGAAAAGCCAAGGACAATGTCTGACAAATTCAATAAGAATTTATAAATAATTGATTTGTCTTTTAATATGATTAGCTCTCCTTGCGTGCATTCTTACGTTTAAATCATGAAAGCACATGTACTGCCCAAGAGATCTGAAGACAATTCATACACACGAATCTGAAACATGTAGGCTGGGCAAGGTGCATCATGCCTATAATCCTAGTATCCTGGGAGGTAGAAGCAGGAGGATTCCTTGAGCTGAGGCGTTTAAGACCAATCTGGGCAAGGGTGACACCCCATTTCTATAAAAAATAGAAAAACTAGCTGGGCATAGTGGTGAGCACCTGTAGTCCCAGCTACTCGGGAGGCTGACGCAAGAGGATCCTTGAGCCCAAGAGTTTGGGGTTGCTATGAGCTATGACACCACAGCACTGTATCCACGGCACAGAGTTAGACTGTTTCAAAAACAAACGAAATAAATAAGTAAATTAAATTAAATTAAGCAAAGGCTCTATTTCCAAATATAGTCACATTCTGAGGTATTGAGGACTAAGCTTTATATGAGTTTTGGATGGACATATTCAGCCTATAACAAATACCAAGGCAAATTTGATTTTTAAGTTTTGGGCTTTCTGAAAAAAAGAAAAATAATTACAAAAATTATTCAAAAAAGTTTGCCTCAAAATGAATACAGAGTACACATCATAGGTAGGGTTGCCCAAATTAGCAAATAAAAGTGTAAGATGCCTGTATAAATTTGAATTCCAGATAAATGTTGATTTTTTTTTAGTATTAGAGTGTTCCACATACTATATGAGACATACAAAATTTAATTGGGGATTCTGTATTTTATCTGGGAATATTGGTCTCAGGGAAACAGGATGGAGAACATAATAAAGAATTCCATCCCATTGGAAGGCTCAATCCTTTGCATAGGAAACAACAGCACCCTCCACGTGATCTAGGACATTCAATAGCAGAGGGAACTGGGTTCTGATTAACAGTTGGGATTCTGAGAGAAATCAGCTTTGCACTGGGTCCTGTGACAATATGGAACAGTGACTATAGAAAGAGTGGGTCATGTCTAGATAGAGGGTCTGAGGCAGCCACCCTAATTTCCCTCACTGTAGTATTCATACCTCCTTTCTCTGTGGTTCTAAAGCAGAAGGTTTCCTGTGACTGTGCAAGAGAGGTGCAGGGGTTAGCAGAGTGGCAAGCCTGAAATGGCCTTATGGTTTGAGCCAAAACTAAACATTTTTCTGACAACACGGTAACTAGAAGTGTTCCAGACTTTATGCAGCTGGGGTGGTTATTGACAGTGTGGCCAGTGTGACCTGATGCAACCAAAGATCACCAGGGATGGTCTAGTTCAGGAAAAGCCATGCATATGGAGGCCATTAGCCAAGGACAAAAATCCTCCTTTCAGACTCCTCCTCAGTATGTCAGCCCTTTTACATTTTAAAGTATTCATGCCTCAAAAAGAACAGCCAAAGGGAAGTATTATATTATGAAGTTGTCCATCAAAGAGACACAGTTTAAACTACAACTGCTGAGTTTACCTTGAGTTTTTGGTCGACAGTTTATTTGCAGCTTAACTACTGGTAAATCGAGGTTCTCCATCATATACTGTTAAAGTTGGTTATTTGAACCTTAAAGCAAAACTTAACATTTATTCTCATTAAATTTCAAATGTTCATTGCTCCATCATTTGAGATCTTTTGAATAACAACGCTGCCATTTAATATTTTAGCTCTTTATCCAAGAGGAACTCATTTCACATTTTAAACACTGGTTCTTTATCCAGACACAACCTTTGTAAGAAGTTTTCTACCAAAGGACTTTGTCCCCTCATATCGTTCCCTTGCCATCATCAAAAATAAATACACATGCAAAAAACACAGTGAAATTTCTAAGTAGATTTCTCTTCTTGTGGCAAAAATAGAAATGAGTAGAAAAGGGAGTATTTTTTTTTAAATATTTAAAGATTTGAATATTACTAAAGAAATCAAATGAAACATTTTCCTAATGCAGAACTACTGCCATCTAAAGTCCTCAGTACAGTATTACAAATCAGCTTTTGCTTCTATTTAGCTAAATGGCTAACACATACGTATTTCAATGCCATAGAGATTAATTGCAAGGCATTTGTATTTTTCCTCATTGTTTTCAAATTCTTAAATAAACTTTCTTATTACCTCTTAAACAAATGATATGGGCCAGGGAAAGCATGTAGAATAGTTTAGGGCACATAAAAAGTTGAACATTATAATATTTAATTTGGAGTATTTAGGAAAGCGCATTTTAAACTAATAAAAAAATAAACAGGTCATTCTCCTCCTATGCCAAATTAACAGTCAAGCAAATAATATTTACTACATAGATGTTAAAATACAGTATTATAAATTCCTAAAAGATTATTTAGTGAGTTATGATGGAGTCTTAAACTTAAGTTATTGGATCACAAAGTTGTAATAACAAATTAAGTAAAAGTCACACCTACGGTAAAGTTTCTAAGTCATAGCATTACCTTCATTAAAAGACAGGTCAGTTGACATGACGGAATTTAATTCTAGAAAATCAGCAATATAACTTCTTATCTGTGAGTATTTCTAAATTATTATATAACTCTCTAGTTATAAAAAGAGTACATGGAATACTAAAAATAAAACTCTAAAACTTTACAACATGGTATCAATATTACATATAAGTAAAAGCATGCAAATTTAAAATGCAACACATAACTTAAGTCAAAGATCCTTAGGGAATCTTTTAAATAGCAAATACTATTTGCTTGCTACATTTAACAGAATATTAGAATCAGCTTTCATTATTGACTATCTTAGTCTGCTCAGGTCACTTTAACAGAATACTAAACTCTGGGTGGCTTAAACAACAAAAATTATCTTCTCACATTTCTGAAGGCAAGAAGTCCAAGATCAAGGTGCTGTCAGGGTTGGTTTCTGGTGAGGCCTCTCTCCTTGGCTTGCAGACAGCCACCTTCTTGTGGCTCCTCACAGTCTTTTTCCAGTACTTATAATCTCTGCTATCTCTTTCTTTTCTAAGTTTATTAATTCTATTGGTGTTCTTATGACCTTATTCAGCTTTAACCACGTCCTTTAAGGCCCTATCTCCAAATATAATCAGAGTCACTTTTAAGGGTTGGGACTTAAATATATGAATTGGCTGGGGACACAATTCAGCTCATGACACTGATTCCTCCTCCTCCCCCTCTCTCCTAAGACAAAGACACAAAGAAAAGTTTGGGCTCAAAGACCCTAACTTTCAGAGCAAGTTGTGGAATTTGCCCACCCCTTACGGCTCTGACCCTGAGCACAGATGTCACCTTTGCACTGGCCAGGCCGGGTCACCCTTCCCTTTCAATAAACCTGGCCTAAACATCTCCGTTGCAGCCTTGTCTATGGGCACACCTGCTCATATCTTTCATTTAACATATCACACAAAGAAAAAAAAATTAATTTGTAGCTAAGTAGAAGATTGAACTTTTAGTTAACAGTAGAAGAGATGTGGTATTTTATCAGTAAGCTTGATAAAAGTTTAATGTGCAGGGAAAATGAAATATCTGTATTTGAATGTAAGCCTTATGAAACAATTAAAATGAATGTTTGAGGATGGGTGCAGTGACTCATGCCTGTAATCCTAGCACCCTACCAGGCTGAGAGGGCTTAATTGCCTGAGCTCACAGGTTCGAGACCAGCCTGAGCAAGAGAGAGGCCCTGGCTCTAAAAAAAATAGCCTGGCAGGTGCCTGTATTCCCAGCTACTAATGGGGAGGCTAAAACAAGAGAATAGCTTGAGCCCAAGAGTTTGAAGTTGCTGTGAGCTATGAGACAACACGGCACTGTACCAAGGGTGAAAAAGTGAGACTCTTATCTCAAAAACAAATAAATTAAATAAATAAATGAAATGTTTATATTTAAACTCAGGGTCATGAGAAAGGACTCAACCCATGTTCTTCGTAGAGTTAGACTGAGGTTTGAGGTAGTAGGTAGGAAAGGTGAGTGGGGTTCAAAGACAAATACAAACCTCCAGGGCAGTGCCTGTGGCTCAAGGAGTAGGGTGCTGTCCCCATATACCGGGGTGGTGGGTTCGAGCCCTGACCCAGCCAAAAAACTGCAAAAAAACAACAACCCCAAAACAAAACCAGATACAAACCTCCAGGTGAAGGGACTAAGTAACTTGTAAAATTCTCCACAAAGTATTAATCATGTGGACTTTCTGGCCCAAGGGTTCTTTGGGTAGGCATGAGGAATGTATTAATAAAAAATATAAGTTGTTATTCAGCAAGTAGCTAGGATTGTTAATACACATGCCTAAGGGCCAGCTCCAGTCCCAGGGCCTCCTGGTTACCCACCATAGGGTCTTTGGTTAAGAGTGCCCCAGGTTCCTTTTCTCCCCTCATCCCCAGTGAACTCCCCATCTTCAGTTTTGCACACTCAAGAGGTTGTCTGAGAGGACTTTTTTGCTGAGTCATCAAAAAGCAATAATTTTACAGTCTTCCCTCAGGCAATGAATGTACTAGGACGTTTACATTACTAAGGGAAGTGCTTCTTCCCTCTATAAAATAAGATATCCTCCGAGGGGTCTTGTGGGCTTCACTGTGTATTCCTCAGGGGAGTTTGATTTTAGTAGCTATTACAGGGAGCAAAGAGGCATGCTAAGGCCAATGCTTCACAGCCAACAAGCTACGGGACAATCCAGCTTTTTCTCTTTTGGTTCACAGACATTAAAGATGTGGTTGCTGGGCTGTTAGAAGCTCAGTCTTCTTGAGGATTCTTTCCTGCTCCTATTCCAGAGAGATTTGTTTGGGACTTCTAATGGCTATGCTGGAACAAGTCATCCATGTATTTAAATGGGTCCACTAAGTGTAAGTGTCCTCCTACCTGATTCAACTATCTATTGCTCTTTGTTAAGTCATGTGATTGGTCTATTTGACTCAATAAGGATTAGTTCTTGAAAGGGTTCAATGTAATTCTCAATTATAGTTTCATTATGTCATATCTATCAATTTTTTCCATTAGACAAAATATTCCTTAAGTTTAAGACAGAAGCAGTATAAAGATAATAGATTTATATTTTCCTTTTTAGATGAGGAGCTGCATTGTAAAGATCTGAAAGTATTAGTCCTCCACATCTGGGAATTATGGAGAGAAGTAAATCTCTAAAAGCATCTATTGAATGTGATGGATTAACTTTTCTCCTCTGCATCTAAAATGACACTAGTTACACACAGTCCTTGAGAGAACTGAGCAAGCTGTCACTCATTTTTTGCCCCAGAGAGTGTGCACCAGTCTTTCTCTTCATAGCTCACTGCAATCTCAAATTCCTGAGCTCAAGCCATCCTCCTGCTTCAGCCTCCAGAGAGCTGGGACTACAGGCAAGGGCCAGGACCTGCTGATTTTTCTATTTTTATTAGAAGGGGTTGGGGGCTGGTCTCTAACGCCAGCCTCAGCTGCTTGCCCTGCCTCCCCTCCCAGAGTGCTAGGATTATAGGCGTGCTGCCGCCCAGGCCTCATTTTGTATTCCATAAACTTTAAAACCTCTTTGTAAACATTCTTTCTTCAGCAGTATGCTTTCTACATATCTCTATGAAGTTTCTAATGTCTTCATTAAAAAATTCAATACAATAAAAAAAATAGAATCATCAAATAAACAATACTGGTTTCTTTAACCAGTGTCATTTTGCAAAATGGTCCTTCCATATGTCGAATAATTTTATTTTTCTAACGCACTCCAGGGGATGGAATAGTGATAGGTTTCTTTTCCATTTTACTACTTCAGAAACTGTGGAAATATAAATTTTCGGCTTAACCCACTGTCAGAGATCACCTGGGCGAGATTTACCAAACCGTAGGGTAGCTGGGTCAGAGGGTTTCTAGTGGAAGAACCTAATCTCACACTGTTCTGCGCTCAAGGGTAAAGGGCAGGTCTAACTTCACGACCTCCTGGTTTCCGAGGCGCTCTGAGTGCAGTTAATTTGGTTGTAACCCTTGGCAAGGGCTACCTGCCAGCAGACCCTAGGCGCGCGGCGGTGGCACGGCTCCCTGGTCACCGCCTGCCTTGGGGAGTCCCGGGCCAGGGGAAAGAGCAGCCCGCGCGGGCGTCAGGGCGTGAGGCGGCCGCGCTGCGGAAGACCCGGGACGCGGGCGGTGCGATGGGCGGCTGCGAAGAGTGTCCAGGGGCGGCGCTAGAGGCACCGCAAACGCGGCAGGCCGCGGGCCGGGACCCGGGCGCCCGCAGCCCCGCCCCACCTCGTCCCGCCGCATCCGGCCCGCGCTCGTCGCACCCTCCCCGGCTGAGGCGCGAACCCGGTGCTGCCCGACCAGCCATGGCTCAGCACTTCTCCCTGGCCGCCTGCGACGTGGTCGGCTTCGACCTGGACCACACTCTGTGTCGCTACAACCTGCCCGAGAGCGCCCCGGTGAGTGGCGCGGGCTGCCGGGCGCGCGGCGTGCAGCCTCCATGGCGGCCGGGGCTCTTGTTGCCTCCGGGCTGGGGCGGCGGTGAGGGCCTCTGGGGACTGGCAGTCGCCGGGCCCTTCCGCGGAGCTCGGCCTCCCGCAGCGGGGCGGGCGGAAGTGTGCGTCCCCAGCTCCCCCCGGTGCGCGGCGACCGCCTAGTGGAGCCCAGCCCTCAGCTGAGGTTGAGCGGGGGAAGGAAAGGAACGGAGGAGGGGCAAGTGGTGCAAGATCGCACCAGAGAAACGGTTTCCAGGGCAGAGCGGCGGCAGGGCCGGCGGTCGAGGGTGGCCTTGCAAGTCCTCCGCCTTGGAACTTCTCTGCTTCGACATTCTGGGCACCAGTTGAGAGTGGGGTACAGCCACCTGCTTCGGGACTTGGATTTTCCCTGGCTGCGTTTTTCCATTTACGAAGTAGCCGCCAGTCAGGGACAGATTGTGTAGTGTTATTAGAAGGAACACTAGTTAAAAAGTCTTAAGAATCTTAGCCCTAATTTTGCCTTTTACCACAGAGAAGAAAACAAACCTTTATTGTGCACCTACTACGTGCTCCACGTACTTTGAATAAATTCTTATCCCAGTAACAGCCTGCGAAATTTGAGTCCTCACTGTGTTTTGAGGTTGGGGAAAACACGATGCCAGACCTGTACCCTCAAATTATTGTCTTCATTTCCCCATTCCTTCGTTTTACAAGGAAAGTAATTGTGAAAAGTTAACAGAATGTTTTTGTTCATTTGTTTATTTTGTTTTTGTTTTTGTTTTTGTTTTAGTCAAGATCTAAGCATCCATCCAAAAAAAAACAAAAAAAAACCCAGGCAGGTTGTGAGCACAGTAGTCAAAGCAGGAACTTTTCAGCCAGACTGCCTACCTTAGGACACCACCCCTACCATCACTAGCTCTGTGATTTCGAGCCAGTTCCTTAACCTGTATTTCTTCAATTTACACATCTGTAAAATGGGGCCAATAATTGTATTTACACTAAAAGGATTAAATGGGCAATAGATGTATAATGCTTAGATAGTACCTGGCTAGTAAAAGTGTTTGGTTTTATGGTTACTACTCAAACCATCTTAAAATCTCACAGTTTATGGGCAGAAGTCTTAGGTCATGGTGCAGATATCAGCCAGGGCTGCTGCTGCTTAGGGATGTCAGCGCCCTAGTCAAAAAGGAGTGGCCACGTAAATTACTTGTGTTTTTTATATACAGATGATTAAAAAAAAAAAAAAAGTGTACTTTTTCCTGCTATTATACTTTTTTGCTTTCCTACCATACAGGTCTGTTTTCTTTAGTCATATTTAGAAGTAAGAAGGCTTTTCTTTGTTTCTTGATCCTTTAGCCACAATTTTCCTGAGGTCTCTGATTCAGATTTTCCTTCCCTCTGTGACTTTGAGATCCCTTCCTAGTTGACATTTTTCTGCACCTCCTTTCTAGTCATCTTCCTGTGGAGGATGTATAGTTAAACCACTGTCATGTTAGAGCCAATTTTGTCCATATGTGAGCATAACACTTCAGAATGTAAGATTCTCAGAGACAAGGATTTTTTTTTTTTTATCATAAGCCTGGAATATGAGCAATGTTTCAAAGTTGGAAACAGTAACTTGGTGAGTTTTGGATCTGTTTGGTGTAAAAATCTTTTAAGTCCCATGGTGTGCTGAGCCCTGTTCTAGAGCTGGAGATTCAGAGATGAACACAACAAAGGCCATCAGGCAGTCCAAAGACTTAGTCTCTGGTCCCTGGGATGAAGAGTATTCCTTCCTGGAGGGTCTCCTCCCTTCCACACAGTTCCTTCACCCTTCAGTTCTCATCTTCAATACCCTAGCATTTAGGAAACATTCTGGGTGCCTTGAAGTTTGCCCCTCCATCCCAACTCCCCCTCCAGTTTTCTATAAGGCTAATTTCCCATAGCATTCACCACACAGTATTAACATTTCTTGTTTACTTGTTGGACTTTCCTAGCGCCTAGGGCAGTGTTTTCCAACCTTTTCTATCTCACAGCACACTTGAACCTATAGTGAAACTTCTCACAGCACTCTTAAATTATGTTGATTAAAAAAAAGAGTAAAAAAAGAATATACTTACTGTGCTTTGAACTTCTTTTGAAAATAATGATCCTTAAAAATTTTCAAGGTACAGCAGTTGAAAATCACTGCCCTATAGGTTTGCAATCTTTGTGTAGTTTTAAGATGTGTCACCTGTGGTTCTGAATCACCCTGAGGGTTGAGAACTGTTGATATATAGTGTTGTCATAATGTGGGGGTATTAACAGTTGACCCTGGATTAGGGTCATGTTGCATTGGATGGGAGTACATGTAGTGATTTTAATTAGCTTTATGACAGAGCACAACTCTGTCAAGCTCTGGTTGACAAGGAGCTTTGGGTTCTTCACACTCATCTCCTAACATTCAGACTCCAGTCCCCTAACTCCAGCTGTATGCAGGCCCCTCAGTTTCTGGACATGTGGATCACTCAGCTCACTGCTCCATCTAGGTGTCAGTGTCAGCCCCACCTCCCCAGAGATACCTTCCCCCATCTCGGATGCCCTCTTCTTCCTGTTAGCATACTACATTATCAAAACTGTCATGGGCTAATATCTGCAGAAGAGGAGTCAGATTGTTCAGTGTGTCCTTTAGGGACCACTGCTCTGCCTCAGTTTCAAGCGTATCTGACAGCAGCCACCTAAGAACACTCTCCTGAGGTAGAGGAAAGTAGGGCCGATGTGGACATTCATCTACCTTTTCTCAGGGTGGTTTTGTTTTTTTTTTTTTGGTTTGCACAGTTCAGTTCTTTTAAAATTTAGCCACCTCTTAAAATATATATATATTTCACTTAAAAACCTAGCATTTTTATTGTTGAGAAATCAGAAGATCTGTCAATAATCAGCAAAGCGTCTGTTGTTTATTGTACTTGCTTCCAAAGGCTTCTTTTGTTCTTTTTCCTCAGATGTTTTGGTGGAGAAGTAAGAGATACCTGATAGAGGCTTCATGATTTCCTCCTCTATATCACCTGCCTGGTCCCCACACATATTTCACCTTGAGGCTCCCCTGAGGCGGGGCCTTTTCTAGCAAGGGTGGACCAAGGATGGATATAATGATAGGATGGTCAACATGTTTATTGTCTTAGTGATACGTTAAATAAGTTTGTCAAGTCTTGAATTATGATCTCCAGCACATTAGAATTTGGGAGTGAAATCAGTAATTGTCCCTGGTTTATCATTTTGGACAGGACAACTGCCTGGGGCTCACAGGGGTTAAGTGTCTTTGTGAAGGGGGATTAAACAGCACAACTGCCTATATTTCCCTCCTCCTGCTTTCCCTATCCAGGGATTCCATTAGGTTTTCAGGTCTGTGAAATTGAGAACAAACAGGGAGTTTTATATTTAATCTTTTTTTTCTTCCCCTTACTTGCAGCTCATTTATAATAGCTTTGCTCAATTCCTAGTTAAGGAGAGAGGGTATGATAAGGACTTGCTCAATGTGACCCCAGAGGATTGGGATTTCTGGTAAGTTCTCTTATTTTTTTTAAGGTCTACACATTCCCTATGTTACTTTCTGATAAAATTTTAATGCTTCTTCTTCCATGAAGGTAGAACATGAAATATGAAATTGAATCAAAGGACAAGATGTCTTCAGTACTACAGGTTTTGTGTTTAATGGATTAAAAGTCTTTGCTACTTTACACAAGATTGCACATGCTTAATTAAATGTAAAAATAAGCTATGAACGTACGTGACTAACTTGGATATTTTTATATGACTTAATTTTGTCATGATTAGGAGTTTCAGAGATTAAGAACTGTCTCTAAAATTTACATCTTTAAGAAAAAAAGTATTACCCTTCAAATTAAGAACTATAAGAGAAAAGGTGGGATTTGCATGGGTGTAATGAGTAAGTGTCTGAATCAGGACATTTGGTTTTCTGTAATTTGGACAGACATTCTTGTCTAAGTCTCTTGTGTGCACTCCCTGCTTAGTTTAGGATTTCAACATCCTAAAGCTTCCTTTATCTGTCTTCTTCATTTAAAGAGCAAAAATCCTAAGCCATTCAATTGTTCAGTTTAAAATTAATAATAATCCTAAAATATATGAAAATACATGCATAATGTTCATCTGGTATATATTCTTCCAGTATTTGGTTAGTCTTTTCTGATGTTTCCCTTTTATAAATGAAAGAAACAGAACCATTTTGCTATATGAAACTATGTTACCAATGTGATAAAAATGTGTCAAATGGTCAATAAAACCAGTGTATGGTGCCCCATGATCGCATTAATATACACAGCTATGATTTAATAATAATAATAATAAAAAAAATAAAGCCAACATGTCAGATAAAAGCCTTCTGAATGGAAAAAAAAAAAAAAAAAGAAAGAAAGAAACTACTGACTCTGGAAATAATATGATGAACAAAAGTAAATAATGCTTCTAAAGTACCCTGCCATTGTTTTAAATTCCTTTGGTATTTGGTGGCCATTAAACCTCTTTGCTTTTATTATTCTTAGTAATAAATCTGTACCTCACTTTTCTCCCCAAATCCCACAAGTCTTTTCTAGTGAAGAATCTACAACTTGGCATTTGACTTTATTTTAGTGGTTTTCAATAATATGCTTTAATATGCTTTGCCCACAGGGCAAGTTCTTATAACCTGACCTACATTGAGGCAAAAATCTAAAGAATATAGAAAAGACTCTGGCTAAGCACTTTTAGAATATAAGTGTGTATGTGTATGTGTGTGTGTGTCTTATTTAATGGCAGTCATTCGCACATTTTAAAAGAGGCACTGGCTGATGTTTTGCTTTTTTTTTTTCTTTGAGAGTCTTCTTTTTGAAAGCCTAAAGATTTCACAAGCTAAACATGCTGTCCTTTGTTTGCCACATACCTGTTTACCTGCTGTGTGGTGGATATTTACTTTTACAGTTCTTAGGTATTCTTATTCCTGTGGTTAATATATCATTCAGCTGGGTGGGGGAATCATTTTTTAGCATTGTGACTTTTAAAAAAATGTAGATTGTTCCTTCTTAGGTTGGCTGTAGATACAAACTGATTGACAATCAAACTTTTCTATTTCAGTTGCAAGGGTTTAGCACTGGATCTAGAAGATGGGAACTTCATTAAACTTGCAGATAATGGCACTGTGCTCAGGTAATCGGACTTTAGTTGTAAAATCAAAACTTCACGTCCTCTGGGATACTAGATTAGTTTGTAGCATTTGATCCTTAAGGTAGGGGTTAAATAAGATTATTATTTTAGTGAATAAGGTGACAGATTATCTTCTAACTGCATGTCTTTGTATGAATTGTCTTAAGATATCTAACTACAAATCTTTGATGAATTGTGTAAACCACTAAATACAAACCTGTGACCATTAGATTTAAAGGTCTAGTTCCTTTAAATTTAGCTCATTAGAAATATTTGTAGGAAATACATCAGAAAGTTAATAACTTGCTTCTATTCATTGACCACTCTTTACTGCAGAAGAGCCAGGGAATTATATTTTTAGGTGGGTATGTAGGTGCCTAGAATAAAATCAGGTTCTTTCTATTAAGGAGGAGAGAGAGAATGGGTATGGGTTGGGGTTGTTCATCTATGCATATCTCTCTTAATTCTCCCCCATTGTACAGGGCTCATGTGTCTTAGCACCTTCTAGACTGTTCCATCGTCACCAATCTCTCCTACACTCAATGCTGTTGTTCTTTCCTTCCCTTCTCTCCGAGTGGGCCCAACCTTCCAAGTGCTGGGAAGGTACGGCAAGCAGTCCGAAGCAGCTGCTATGCTGCTTTGCGTCGTTCAGAGGGGTCCAGGGAGCGGGCATCTGTTTTATCCTCAGTATGAATAGTTCAAGCAAGTCAACATGGCCATGAAGCCCTGCCGTTTATTATTTATACAAACCTGGTCAGAGTCAAGAAGACTCTCAGCAAAGGTCAATTCTTACATATATTCTCTGTTTTCATACCCTATTTTCGCATGATACAAATTCCCTTCTCACTTGTCCCCCAGACCGTCCCCTAAGCTGCATCTGACTAGAGCAAGTGTGGTGCCACTTTTAATTATTTTGTAATTTCTTCCCATGTTTCTTCCCTCAGGCAACTAGAGATAAAGAAAATGTGTGTGTGTGTGTGTATGTGATCACGTGTGTGCATTCGTTTGTATACACATACAATGCTGCTTTGACTGTGTCCTTTATACCATCAGATTCTTACAGCTTACTTGGCTATTGTCACCTGTGGTTAAAAGAATGAAAAGCATTCCACAATTTTGTGTCTTTCTCTCGTTGTTCTGTCTGTCTGCCTCTTCCCACCACCCCTACCTGAAGGTCTGCCCTCTCCATTCTAGTTCTGCAGTTTCTCCTGAATTTTAATAGCTTATTTCCTTAATGCCTTCTATCAACCACTATAGTAGGTTCCTTGTCTGATCTTATTTCCCATTCAGGATTCTTCCATCTTTACATATACCTTTCTAAAATGTTAACCTCTTTATAAAAAGGAGCCTGTTTGTGATTTCCACCCCTCCGTTTGCTCTTTCTATTTCATTTCTTTTTTCCTTCATATTATTTTGTTTCCACAATATATATACCAAGAGAATCCTAATAATATTCCCTATCATTGTAATTTTTCACAATAAACTGTATAAGATGTCAACTATAGTAGTCTCACCTTATCTGAGGGGAGTGTGTTCCAAGATCCTCAGTGGATGCCTGAAACTGCCAATAGTACTGCTCTCTAGTATGCTATGTATACATTAAACTATGCTTTTTCCTATACATGCATACTTGTGATAAAGTTTAATTCATAAAATTAGGTACAGTCAGAGGTTAACAATAACTAATAACAGAATAGAACAATCATGACAATACTCAGAGGGAGGGATGCACACTTTAAAACTTATGGGTTGTTTATTTCTAGAATTTCCCATTTAATATTTTTGGGTTGGCCATGGGTAAATGAAACTGCAGAAAAGAAAAGTAGGAATTAGGGAGGGATTTCTGTATTTCTTTCTCTACAGAGTAAGAGTCTCTTAACAAGGCCTAACTGATAGAAAAGCAGTATTCTGAGCACAGAAAATGGCTACTTTTTTATCCTATTGGATTTTTTTTTTTTTTTTTTTTTTTTTTGGTCACTTTACTTTTGCCAGTTCCCTGTGTGGTTTTAACTGTGCTATGTCTGAGAGTGGGCACGGGGCTGCCCATTTTGTCTTTGCAGTCTCCGTGTGTTCACAGTCATCTGCCCTCAAGTGCGAGGTGCCTCCGTGCATCCTGTGCAGCTGCCTGCTGCAGCTCACTTTCTAGCTCTGGAATCTGTTGCTCTTTCTCTGATGTGGCCAGAACCAGCTTCCCACCACACTCAGTGGTTTTCTAATTGTTCCAGTTATGTTAATCTTATCTGTATGGCTGAATGGTCTAGAAAACTCTGAAGACTCCTCCAGAAGACTCCTAGAATTGATAAATTCAGTAAAGTCTTAGGTTACAAAATCAGTGTATAGAAATCAATAGCATTTCTGTATACTATTAATAGTCAAGCTGAGAATAAAATCAAGAACTCAGTACCATTAGCAATAGCTGCCAAAAAAAAAAAAAAGAAAGAAAACCTAGAAATATACTTAAGCAAGGAGTTGAAAGATTTCTGAAGGGAGAACTACAAAACACTAATGAAAGAATTGTAGCTGACAGAAACAAATGGAAACCATCCCATGCTAATGGACTGGAAGAATCAATATTGTTAACATGTCTGTACTGCCCAAAGTAATTTACAGATTTGATGCAATTCATATCAAAATACCCACATCACTTTTCACAGAAGTAGTAAAAACAAACTTTAAATTTCATATAGAATCAAAAAAGAACCCAAATAGCCAAAGCAATCATAAGCAAAAAGAACAAATTTGGAGGTATTACATTGCCTGCCTTTAGATTACACTACAAGGCTAAAAGTAACTAGAACAGTATGACACTGGTATAAAGGTACACACATAGGTCAATGGAACAGAATAGAGAACCTAGGTAAAACTATATACCTTCAACCCCCTGATCTTCAACAAAGCAGACAATAACATAAACTGGGAAGAGGATGCCCAGTTCTGTAAATTGTGCTGAGAGAATTGGAGAGCTGCATGCCGAGGAATGGAACTGGATCCCTGGCTCTCACTATACACAAAAATTAACTCAAGATGCATTAAAGACTTAACTATAAGAACTGACACCACAAAAATTATAGAAAGTAACTTAGGAAAAACTCTGATAAATATTAGCCTGGACAAAGAATTTATGACTAAGACTGCCAAAACAAATATAACAAATAAATGGATCTTACTTAAAGTAAAAAGTTTCTGCACCACAAAAGAAATAATCAAATAGACAACCTACAGAATGAGAGAAAATATTTGTTAACTATACATCTGATAGGAAACTAATATCTAGAATTTACAAGATATTCAAATCAGCAATAAAAAAAAAAGGCCATTAAAAAGAGGGTAAAAGGTTGGGTGCAGTGGTTCACACCTGTAATCCTAGCACTATGGGAGCATCACTAGAAGTCAGGAGTTTGAGATCAGCAAAGTAAGACCCCCATCTCTACTAAATTGAGAAAAATTAGCTGGGCATGACTCAAACCTGTAGTCCCAGCTACTCAGGAGGCTTAGGTAAGAGTATTGCCTGAGTCTAGGAGTTTGGGGTTGCTGTGAGTTAGGCTGAGGCTGTGGCATGCTAGGATGACTGACAGCAAGACTGTCTCAAAATAAAAATGACCAAAGGACACGAACAGACATTTTTCAAAAGAGAATACACAGTTGGCCAACAAACATGAAAAAATGCTCAACGTACCAGTTATTAGGGAAATGCAAATTAAAACCACAATGAAAGACCACCTTACACCTGTCAGAGTGGCTATTATTAAAAAGTCAGAGAACAATACATGTAGTACAGATGGAATGAAAAAGGAAGGCTTGTACAATCATTATATTCCCTGTTGGAGGGAAATTAGTCCAACTCACTGGAAAACAGTATGGAGCTTCCTCATAGAACTAAAAGACCTATCATTTGGTCCAATAATGCCATTTCTAAGGACCCGCTCAAAGGAAAAGAAGTCATTATATCAAAAAGACACATGCACTTTGATGTTTATCACAGCACAAAATTGCAAAAATAAAGGAATCAATATTAAGTGCCTAACAGCTGATAATAAAGAAAATGTGCTACACACACACACACACACACACACACACACACACACACAGCCACCATGGGATATTACACAGCCATAAAAAATGAAATAATGTCTTTTGTAACAACTTAAATGGAACTGGCGGCCATTGTCCTCACTGATGCATCTCAAGAATGGAAAAGCAAAGTTTGCATGTACTTATAAGCAGGAGCTAAAGGAAGGGTGTACATGGTCAGAGTGGTATAATGAACTTTGGAGACTCACACAAGAGAAAGGTAGGAGGGGGCGTAAGAAATCAAAAATTAACTATTGGGTACAATTGATTCTATTTTAGTGGCGTGTACACTGAAACCCCTAACTTCACCAGTACACAGTTCATCTATGTAACAAAAAGCCACTTGTAACCCCTAAATATATTGAAATAAAATAATTTCAAAAATAAATGACAACTTCAACAGGAAATGGTGGTGTCTTATCCAGTGTTGACTTCAGAGTGAGCATCTCCTAATCAGTGGCTAGTTGGTGGTTTAAAGGGAGGAAAAACTGGAATTGTCCATACAAAATGCCATATAGAATGAAGCCTAAATGGGGAAATTACCCAATTAAAAACAGGAAAAAAAAAAAAAATCTTTGCTAGCTTCAGTGGCAGTGGGGATCAATAGTTGCAGTGCTGAGAAGGGAACTGTTGATATCTCCTGAAACCAGGGCAAGCCATGGCACTAGGATGATGACTGCTGAAGCGCTGTCAGAGGCATATGGCAAGGAGGAGTGGAGACACTTCGTATCCGACACGGGAATGGTTTGCCGCTCAGGTATGGCTCCAGTGGGGCAGCTCTGCTGCCCACTCCCCTTTTGTTTTAGACCTTGAATCTTCTACATGAAGACACAAAGAAGACCTCCCACCCCTTGCCCCTTGCTGGGCAGGAGGTACAAGGGAGTGATGTTGGGATGTATTTTTTTTTAACAGACGTGTCTTTGAAATGGCACTGGTTCAAAGTGCTGCTAGCCTTTTCACATTGCCTTATTTAAGGTTTTTGTTTTCTGGGTTTGTTTTTTTTTTTAATTTCAGAATATTACGTGGGTAAAAATGTTTTGGTTATGTACATTGCTTTTGTAAAAGAAAAAAATAATTTATGTCAAAGTTACAAGCGTGCCTATTACCCAGACAGTGTACTTTGTACCTGTTAGGTATGAATTCCCCCCCCCCCCACCTACTTGGTTTTTGATGAGTGTTATTTCTGTATGTGCACAGAAGTATTGATTGATAGTTCCAAATTAATAGTGAGTACACATGGCCTTTGTTTTTCCCTTTTTTTTTTTTTTTTTTTTTTTTTTGTGAGACAGAGTCTTACTATGTCACCCTCGGTAGAGTGCCATGGTGTCACAGCCCACAGCAACCTTCAACTCTTGGGCTTAACCGATTCTCTTGCCTCAGCCTCCCAGGTAGTTGGGATTTTAGGCACCCGCCTAATGCCTGGCTATTTTTGTTGTTGTTGATGCAGTTGTAATTGTTGTTTAGCTGGCCCGGACTGGGTTCAAACTCAACAGTGGTGTATGTGGCTGGCACCATATGTGCTATGGGTGCCAAGCCAGTGTTTTTCCATTCTTGTGATACTTAAAAGAATGATCTCCAGTTCCAACCATATCAGGTTAATACAAGAGGTATTTGTGTTCATCTGTTGTTTTTTTTTTGTTTGTTTGTTTGTTTTTTTGGCTGAGTAGCACTCCATGGTATGCATGTACCGTATTTTATCACATGACTCTTTTTTTTTTTTTTTTAAGACAGAGTCTCAAACTGTCACCATGGGTAGAGTGCCATGGCATCATAGCTCACTGCAACCTCAAACTCTTGGGCTTAAGCGATTCTCTTGCCTCAGCCTCTCAAGTAGCTGGGACTACAGGCACCCTCCACAATGCCCGGCTATTTTTTGTTGTTGTTGTTGTTGTTATTGTTGCAGTTATCATTGTTGTTTTAGCTGGCCCAGGCTGGATTCGAACCCTCCAGCCTCAGTGTTATGTGGCCAGTGCCCTACCCACTGAGCTATGGGTGCCGCCACACCAGTCACGTATTGATGAGCACTTGGGTGGTTTCCACATCTTTTCAATTATGAATTTTGCTGCTGTAAACATTCAAATGCAGGTGTGTCCTTTTCATAAATGTGGGTGTTTTTTTTCCCTTTGGGTAAATACTCAGTAGTGGAATCGCTGGCTTGAAATGTAGATCTACTTTTAGTTCTTTGAGGTGTCTCCAGACTACTTTCCATCCCACCAAGGTGCGTTGGTCTTCCTGTCTCTGTATCCATGCCAGCATTTGTTTTTAGGACTTTTTGATCATTGAAAACGTCCCAAGGTTTTGTTGGTACTCCTTTCACCAGTACTTGTTGTGGAGTGGATATCAACACTTAGGAATAACACATTCCTCCCCTGTCCTGTATTCTTTATCAGTGTGGTACCCGCTCAGCCTTTCCCTTCCCCACCTCCCACTTGACTCCACATTCTCACTACCCTACCACTCCTGTTTTTTTTTTAGAATTCTCCTTATTATAGAAATGAAAAGAAGGAAGAGTAACTGTCTCTGACAAAGCTTAATTTTTAAAAGTATACAAGAAAGATCATGTATATATTTTGCTTTTTTAAATTTACAGCTTGAGAGCCTGGCATCAGCACAAGCACAGCTGTACCTCATTCTTTTAAATGCTGGGGGCCTGCTGTGCTGTCCAGGCCTGTATCATGATTTATTTAATCATTCCCCTTGCAGTGGACATTTATATTGCATCTGGTGTTTTGCTTTTACAAACAAGCCTGAGGTAATGTTTATATCCAGAATAAATTCCTGGAAGTAACTTGCTCTAAGGATCCATAGGTTTAAAATTTTGTATACCTATATACTCGAGTATGAGCCAAGTTTTTTTGGCACAAAATTTGTGCCGAGTTCGGGTTTTTTGGCACAAATTTTGTGCCGAAAAAACTCGGCTTATATTCGAGTATATATGGTATCTGCAGAAGTGAGAACCTTGCCAACATAAACAGTTGTTTCCCCTCAGTCACTCATGTGCCTTTGTTCCATCTTCACGAAGACAGAAGGAATAGGATTGGCATTGGGTTCTTGGGGAATAGTGTTTCTGTGTTTAAAGCTTAATAGTTTGGATTCAGAGGCTTGTTTCATTGAACTGACCTCACTCATCTTTTCATTCACAATGAGCTCTCTAGTCTATGAGGAGATGGAGATTAAGGATCTCATGTGGTGCAGTCCAGGAACTTGGGTATTGGAAGAGGCATTGGGAGCAGTCTGCCCCATTTAATAGCTCAAGGCTGAACAAGCTGTCCTTACGTCCCCATCATGGACATTCAGCCCAAGTATGATGGTCAAGTGACATCATCCTCTTGCCTTGTGGGCAGCAACCAGTAGGTCCTTATTAACCTCCTCAGACCTGAGTTATGTGATGAAACTTCAACCATGACTCATAATGTTTCAACTCTTAGATTGAATTTCACCAGGAAAGGGGAGAATAGGAAGAGAAAAAAGCAAGGATGTCTCACTGGGCTTGATGAGATTCTTCCTGCTCCAGCAGTGCCCAAGACAGCTGGGAATCAGGTTCAGGCAGGTCACTGTACTGTCAGGCCAGGAGATAAGATCAAGTGCGGCTTATTAAACTTTGAAAAGCTTTGTCCACTGTGCTAGGTCTTGGGAGTCCTGGAGTGTTATGTACTCTTATGGCCTAGGACAGTGTGGGCAGAAATGCACACAAGTTACCATCTGTCTTGTAAACCAAGTCAACTAAAATTATTTTCAACTGAAAGGACACAAAACTGTACAGCCATATTTTGAATTAACTTTGACTTTTTTTTTTTATACATTTTCAATAAATTGATAGGGTGAGACAAAAGGCACTCAGTGATATTCAGAGAGATAGATCCTTGGCTTCTGGAAATGATTTTCTCCTAATAAGCCGTTTAATTATTAGTTGATTCATTCATTTAACAAACATTTGTTGAGTGCTTACAATATTCTGGACAGTACGCCTAGTGGACCCTTAAGGAACAAGACAAATGTGTTCTATAACCTCAGATTCGTGGCTTATAAATGAAAAGACAGAGTATTCAAAATCAGGCAGTTGTCATAATCTGCTCAAGAATAGTTTTAAGACCATTTGAAAATGCTTTTATTATTATTAAACTAAAATCTGGCTCAACATATCAGTTCTTTTTGGTTCTTCTTTGTACCCCGAGTTCCCTAGGGTTTGGGTTCCCCCAATAGTGGAGTGGTTACTTGTGATCTCAGTGAGCAGGAGTGAGCGAATGAGAGGGTGACACCTGGAAGGAAGGCAGGAAGGAGCAGCAGGGGCTGGATTCCACCGAGACTTCCGAGGAGAAGCACCAAGAATACCTCCAGAGGTGTTGTTCCATGGGGCAGGCTCTTGACCTGTTAGTTGAGGTAATTCCTCAAGGTCATGCATAAGAAATCAAATCCCTCTCTTCTATGAGATCCTGAAATACATCTGTACTCTTGACTTTTTGTAAGATATGCCATTGTGACCTCACATGCATGGTTAGTATTCCTCTCATCACTCCATTTTTCTCATACTATATTGAAATTTATCTCCAGTGGCCTGAAAATCAAATGCGATGCTATAGGTGGGGCCAATCAACACATTATGGAAAGGCTAAACTTGTGTGTGGAGCACTTCATGGTACTACAGGGGCAGGTTATTTGTATGTTTTGAAATTCAGTGACTTTGATAATATGCATTTTGGTTTTTTCACATTCCCATTATAGTTGGGGCATATTCTGGTTTTAGTTTATAATTTTTTTAAAGACAAGTAGAATTTTTTTTTTCCTTTTTAAGACAGTTCCACTATGTCACTCTTGGTAGAGTACTGTGGCATCACAGCTCATACCAACTTCAAATTCTTGGGCTTAAGCGATTCTCTTGCCTCATCCTCCCAAGTAGCTGGGACTACAGGTGCCCACCACAACATCCGGTTATTTTTTTTATTGCAGTTGTCCTTGTTGCTTAGCTGGCCCAGGCCGGGTTTGAACCCTCCAGCCTTAGTGCATGTGGCTGGCACCACTGAGCTATGGGTGCCGAGCCTAGAATATTTTTGAATAAAATGCTTGACTTATATATATCATAGTCTAACTTTCCTGTAATACTCTCAAAGCTTTAAAGCTTACCCTCTAAACCTCAAAGCTTTAGACCTTTCTTAAAAGATGATGTGCCCCCCTCCCCCCTTTTTTGAGACAGACTCTCACCCTCTCACCTTGGGTAGAATGCTGTGGCTTCATAACTCATAGGAACCTCAAACTATTGGGCTTTAGCAATCCTCTTGTCTCAGGCTTCTGAGTAGCTAGGACGACAGGCATATGCCACTGCATCTGGCTAGTTTTTCTGTTTTTAGTGGGGGCGGGTCTGACTCTTGCTTAGGCTGGTCTCGAACTCCTAAGTTGAAGCAAGCCATCCTCCCCAGCCTCCCAGAGTGTTAGGATTACAGGTGTGAGCCACTGCACCTAGAATGATGATGTACCATTTTTAACTGAAAAGGAGGATTCTTCAGATAATTAAACTAAAATCTAGTGTCTTGTCAGCCTTGTTTTTGTGTTTCTCACATACATGATGCATTAATCTGTGCCCAGTTTAAAATTATAATTTTATTCTTTTTTAGGAAAGTACTATTTTTATGATAACTATTTTGACCTGCCAGGAGCTCTTCTATGTGCCAGGGTGGTGGACTTACTAACAAAGGTAAGTAGAAACTCATATTTTAAAACTATGACATGTATTTAGTCATAAGTCAGAGGACTTAAATATATGTAATTTTCAAGTTGAGATTTTAGTTAGTTTCTTCTTTGTGGTTTCAGAGGTGATGGGAAAGGAAGAACGTGGTGAATTTGGTGAAAGTATTTTTGGAAAATTAAATAGCAGTGGCTTTTTTTCCCCCCAGGGAAAATAAATCTATTCTCCAGGAGGGGGTGCAAAAGTCTAGAAAAGGAAAATACAGACCAACACTTGAATCTGGAAGAAATATTTTCTTTAGCAGAATAGTTTCACTAACAGAATAAAATAATAAAAGTAATTCAGAAAATTCCACGTGTGTAAATGCATTCTAAATAATATAAAACCAGAAAAATGAGATGAAATTTTTAAATTATTTTGAACATAGGTTAATACATACAGATTTTCCCTTCATACTGTATATAAAGATAAAATAGATCTCTGATACAACGTAATATCAGTTTGTATTTGAAACTTAAGACCTATGAGCATAAATGGATTTACCTGTGAGAATCACTTTCCATTTTGCATGTTTGTCTTTTAAAATCACTGTCACCATATTTATGATAGAGCACAGATAATGGTTTATTCGAATCAGAATTATAGCCACATGTTTGTGAAAAGTTTCTGTTGAGCAATAGTTTGGGTATGTTTGTAGAAGTCTTCATTAACACAAGATGGAATCAGTTTTTCATTTTGTAGTTACTCTAAGCAAAATGTATCCATAAGTATTAGAGACTTTGTATAGATAGAAATATCTAGTAGTCTGTCTTTATTTAGATAGAAGGACACTAGTTAATGTTTCCAAGGAAGCAGTGGGTTATGGGGTTTTGTGTTTCAACATAATGTTTATTTGCTTTTGGGTTTAAAAAACATTAAAAATGATTTACACTTTGGATTTAGAACCTCATTTATCTCACCAATAAAGACTTGCTGCTCTTTAAGATTGAGGTTCAGGTTAAGTGTGTACTGAATTTTAAAACCCCCAGCTACTGGGGCTTTATGATTGCAGGCTCTTTAGCCCCCTTGATGCCCTAGTATGTTCAGTAACACATGCTAACATCTCAGAAATTATATAACATTGTAACATTTAGGCTTCAAGTGGAAATTTTTATTTAATTTGGGCTATATGAACTATGTTAACTTTTAGTGATATATATGTGCACATATAGCAGTGATTTTTGTAGAAGATCTTTCTTTTTAAAGTCACTTTTAGTCATGCTTGTAATCTAGCACTCTGAGAGGTTGAAGTAGGAGGATCCTTTGAATTCAGGAGTGTGAGACCAGCCTGAGCAAGTGCAAGACCCTGTCTCTACTAAAAACACAAAAAATTAGCACACACCTGTAGTCTCAACTATGTGGGTGGCTAAGGGAGGAGGATCACCTAAGCCCAGGAGTTTGAGGTTGCTTTGAACTAGGCTGATGCCACGGCACTCTAGCCTGGGCAACAGAGTAAGACTCTATCTCCAAACAAATAAAATAAGAAAGTGAAGTCACATTCAGGAGAATGAGAACTCTATTAGTAGAGTTCTATTATGTTTTCTAAAACATACAGTCCTGTCTTAGAATATAGTAATGCAGATGCTTCTTTACTTTTGGTGGGGTTACCTCCCAGTAACCACATTGTAAGTTAAAGATACCTGTAAGTTGGAAATGAATTTAATACGTCTAACCCACCGAGCATAGCTTAGCCTAGCCTTCCTTAAATGTTCTCAGAACAGTCATACACTAACCTATAGTTGGGTAAAATCATCTAACACAAAGTCTACTTTATAATAAAGTGTTGAATAGCTCATGCAGTTTATTGAATCCTATGCTGAAAATGAAAAACGTGGCTGGGCGTGGTGGCACACGCCTGTAATCGTAGAACTCTGGGAGGCCAAGGCGGGTGGATCGTTTGAGCTCACAAGTTTGAGACCAGCCTAAGCAAGAGCAAGACCCCATCTCTAAAAATAGCCAGGTGTTCTGATGGGCGCCTGTAGACCCAGCTACTTGGGAGGTTGAGGCAAAAGAATAGTTTGAGTCCAATAGTTTGAGGTTGCTGTGAGCTGTGATGACAGGGCAATCTACCAAGGGTGACAAAATGAGACTCTGAATAAAAAAAATAAAGAAAATGAAAAACATAATGATTGTGTGGGTTTCTACTGAATCTATCACTTTCATATTATCATAAAGTCAAAAAATCTTGTGTGAACCATCTTAAGTTGGGGACTGTCCGTGTAGTTAATTGTTTGCCAGCATTTTTCACTATGTTTGAAAACAGAAGTATTGCATGTGTTACATTTGCAGTTTTGTTTTCCAGCAGAACAATGGTCAAAAAACATTTGATTTTTGGAAGGATATTGTTGCTGGTATACAACATAATTATAAAATGTCAGCTTTTAAGGGTGAGTAACACAAAGAAAGACTTCCTAATAGATATTTTTAAAATACTGTATATCTAGTGAAGTAGTTAGAAGTTGCCTATTTTTGACTGTAATTTGATCTTAATTACAGTCATAAGAAACTATAAAGTTGGTTCTGCTTACATTGTAAGAGGTTCTTTGGTTCATGTCTGTTTCATGGCTTTAATTGCCATCATTCCAAGTTGTGCTGTTAAACTGTCTTTTATAAAAATGTTTGCCAATAGGGTTGTTCTGTGGGTTCCCCAGGATTGAAGTTCCAGCTTTGCTGTTTGCTGGCTTGGGCATGAAGGGTTGGTGACACTTGTAACTGTTCGTGTAGTTAGTTCTGGACAGGTGGGCAAAGTGCCTGCCAGAGAAAATTTCATTCTTGTTGCTTAAGGAACAGAACTGGCTGACCCAGAATGGGAGCAGAGATATCATTAGCCTAGGGTTTTACCTTTTCATTCACAGCTTTGAGTTACACAAAGTTGCTTCTAGGGAATAAATCGATGTCTCTATCATATGTTACTACAATGACTTAAACCAGATTATCCTGGTTCAGCTAATGGCTTGATGGATACTCCATAGCAGTATTTTTTAGCTTCAAAAAATGTTTCCTTTTGATTGACATAAAAATTACTGGCCTTCCTTTTCATGTATAATAACTCAAGCCATCAAAATAATTTTAAGTATTATGACTAAAAACATGTCAAGACAATAAATAGTAACTGCAGGATACTTGCTCAAACTATATATTTCTATGCCACCTGCTGCTTTCCCTTCTAGAAGAAAATCACTGCTTTGGGCCTGGTCATCAGCTCTTGACTCTAGCTCATCGCATGTGGGTTTTTGGGTCCCTTTTCAGTCTACACTGAAGGCCTGGGTGTGTGGGAATGCCCAACCCCATTGGAAGGACATATCCATCACAACGATAAAAGCCACCCAACATTTTATTGTTTTACTTTGTAATTAACTTTGTAAAATGAAAACCCTTTTAAAAATGGTTGAAAAGAACAAATTGCTGTTTTCAAATAAATCCAGCATGAAAGGTCTATTGATGTTATTTTATTTCATTGTAAATAAGTAGTAGATAAAACATTTCATGCTTTAATAAGTGAGGCACAACTTGAAAGTTTTAAACAGCAATATAAAAATACAGTACAGAGCATAAATAAATAACATCTTTTTACTTCTAGTCAAAGTTTGAAACCCTTGGTGTTTAGTTACAATTTCACTGAAGTGGGAGGCAGAAGGTACCTATCCCCATGTTCTACAAACCCACAAAATCATCTCACATAAGATTCAGTAAGGAATTAAAGAAATCAAATTAATCACACTTATGTTAAATAAATAAGGTCAGATACCTGTTTCCAAGTTGTCTGGGTATGTAAAAAGTTTCTCTGCAATCACAGGAAAGGTTCATTGACTATAAAGCACCTGGCATTTCAGATTGATTTTTCAACACAATATTTTGGGTTTTTATGAGAGCTTTAAAAAGTATATATGCACCCATATAGTTGAACAGATCTTGATTGGAAAGGGACCATATAGGCTCTGAATAATGCACCATCAGAAATATTGCAGGGTATGCATTTTTTAAATTTGAATATTCACGCATTTAATTTCTATGAAGTTATACGATACCGCCTCTTGATTATTTCCTAGAAAGTCTCATATTGAGTGTTAGAAGCAGCCTTATTTTATAAGTAAATCCTGAGCTTCTGAAATCAAATTTAATGTAATTTAGAGCCGTATTTCTGTTATTTTGTGGTAGTTTACACAAAACATATATGTTTTAGCTCAGCAAGACTTCTGTGGTGAAATTTTTAAATTTTAAGGGAGTTTACAGAATATTTTAAGGGCCATGGGATTGCTGACTAGTGATTCAAGAGGGTCTTCTCATATAGTCTAGTATTGCTGGTCACTTTCAAAGGGGAGAGAAATTATTGATCTGATAGCTTGGAAATAAAAATCATGTTCTTTTCAGCCTACGTCCATATGCATTTTGTGGGGTGGAATGGAGTTGGGGAAATGCCTTTCAAGCAGAGGATTTAAATTAGCTCCATGGGAACGTGCTCACATAGGAGTCACTAAGAATCCTGTGAAAGAGGAGTGGACATAGTCAGAGGAGTACAGGCCATTCGAGTCAGCGTTGGGCAGCTGGAGCCACACCTGGTCATTTTCTATGAGATCAATTATGGCGCTACCTGAAGCCTGATCTAAGTAGCCTTTTGAATATTCTTCATAGGTGTACATCATGGGGGTGCCGTTCTTATACAGGCCCACCCAAACGTGGGTCCCTTTCACATGCACATGGTAGGAGAAATAGTATATTCCTGGTATCCTACAGGTAAAGATTCCGGTTCTTGGGTCATAATGCTGTTGCCTGTTATACAAAATCTTATCAAATGGGATGGGAGTACCTGTTGCTGGGTAAGCTTTGGAGAGAATAACAGTAAAAGCAGACACAGGTATTCCTGTTATTCCCTGGTTGGTACTAACAAGAGATAACCCAGAAAGACTAGGCCTCTGGCTTGCCTTTATAAGTACCTTAGGCACAGTTGCTTGGCCTGGGAGGCCTGGGGGTCCCGGGGGCCCTGGGAGACCAGGCTGTCCAATGTAGCCTCTTGGCCCTGGTGGCCCTGGTGGCCCAGTGGGTCCGGGGAGGCCCTTTGTTGCTATGCCAGCTGGGCCAGGTAGACCTGGATTTCCTGGATCCCCTTTAGCTCCAGGGAATCCAGGAATGCCTGGTGGCCCAATAAGGCCTCGGGCACCTGGTATTCCAGGGTCTCCTCTGGGACCAGCCTCACCATTGTGTCCAGGTACTCCCTTAGCTCCTTCTGGGCCCACAGGGCCTGGGAGACCAGGAGGTCCTCTAACTCCAGGGTCACCTTTTGGGCCCATTAGCCCTGGGTTCCCTTTAGGGCCGTTGAGACCTGGTTCTCCTGGGAACCCTGATTTTCCATCTAACCCAGGGAAGCCCCTTTCTCCCTTAGCCCCAGGGAATCCTGTAGGCCCAGCTGGCCCACTCTCACCTTTAGCGCCTGGGAGACCATAGTTGCCCGGGATGCCTTTTGGACCTTGGGGTCCCATATTTCCAGGCGGTCCAGTCAGACCTGGCTCCCCAGGATGACCTATTGGCCCTTGTTCACCTTTGGCACCTGGAGCCCCTGTAAAGCCAGCAGGTCCTCTTTGTCCCTTCAGTCCTGGCAAGCCTGGCTTCCCATAGCCAGGCTCCCCTGGGGGCCCAGCTATTCCTGGAGCACCAGGGAGACCTTTTGTTCCTGGAATCCCTGGGTGGCCTGGGAGTCCTGCAATTCCTGGCTTTCCAATGCATGCTGGTCCTCGTTCCCCAGGAAGACCTCGGGGACCTGGTAGACCAGCTAGTCCCTTTTCTCCTGGAAAACCCTGATCTCCTTTGATGCCTGGCTCTCCTGGAAACCCAGTTTCACCTCTTTTTCCCACTCCAGTAGGGCCAGGTGGTCCCATGGGACCCTGTCGGCCTGGAAGGCCCCTCTCACCTGGGTGGCCAGGAACACCATACCCCATATCCCCTTTCCGTCCACTCACACCAGGGTCTCCTGGCGCACCCTTTTCTCCAGGAAAGCCTCTGGGGCCCTGGGCTCCTTCAGGTCCTTGTTGTCCAGGTTTTCCTGTCACAGAGAGTCCAGCTGGGCCGGGGATTCCTCGTGGCCCTGGTGGGCCTCGTGGTCCTTGAAAACCAGCTGGTCCAATGTCTCCTTTTGGTCCGTATGGTCCTCTCTCCCCTGGTTTTCCTGGAAATCCTGGCAAACCTGGCTTCCCAATGCCTGGTGGTCCTGGTGGTCCTGGCAGCCCTGGCTCTCCTTGCTGTCCAGGACTTCCATAGCCTGGTTTTCCTTGCGGTCCAGAAGGACCTGGATACCCTCGAGGTCCAACAGGGCCTGGTAGACCAGGAACACCTTTCTCTCCTTTTACTGGTATACCTAAAAGACACACCCAACATAGCCACCCAGAGAGGGGGGTGGTTAGTAATGTTAAAGATAATCGTTGTTTCTCAAAATAGGAATTGGGACAGAACATTGCATTGTCATTCAGTCCACATAGGCAGACCATTTCTGAAATGGTTTTAGATGATACATTTTACGTTGTTGAAAAAAACAACTGCTAGAGAAGGTAGTTACAGAAAACCATGGCTACCATAATACTTTCATCACATCTTAATGATCCATGAAGATAAGCTGGGATTGAGTAATTCCTCTAAAATAAGACTGCAGTGGAGGTAAATTGATCAGATTTATTTTGGGAAAATTACCTAGAACAGAAGTGAAAAAAGCTCTTGCACAGAAAGGGCAGAAAAGACAAGTACAGAATAAGCGAGAAAATGTTTAGGAACTAAATTTTCCCTCACAAAGCTGTCATATCAGATAAAAATGAGAAATGTAATTAGTTCTGATTTACATCTGCCCTGCTGAGCACAGTTTAAAGTTGTTTTTTTTTTTAACTTCGGTGTGCACATTTCAAGTTTAAGTCAATATACTCTCCATTTTTAAACTTGAATCAAAGAATTAAAGAGAATTAGACATAATGGGTAAGGTATATAAAATAATATTAAAGTGCTTACCTAATTACAAATAAATATTATTTGATTTCATAGAGCTATGCGTTCATTTAACCAGATGTATAATGATAAGCTTACATATATACTCGAGTATAAGCCGAGTTTTTGTGCTGAAAATTTGTGCCGAAAAACCCGAACTTGGCTTATACTCGGGTCATACAGGTTATTTGATTTGGTGCACTTAGCTTAACGGTAATCAAGCTAAATCACAAAGGTTAAAATCCTTCAAAACTGGATTCCTCCTCCTCATCATCTGTATGTCCAAACAGAGCTTCAGCTGTATCTGATGTGAGGGTATCAGCATTTAACCCACTGATTCCTCAATTATTGTAATTGTTTTGGGTACATGTTTTTATTTTTGAAATTTACCAGTGGCTGCTGCATTTTCCACCTTGGCTTATAGTTGAGTCACTAAGTTTTCCCAGTTTTTAGGGTAAAATTAAGGAGGTCGGCTTATACTCGGGTCAGCTTATACTCGAGTATGTACGGTATAATGGCATCAAAATAGGAAGACCAGAGACTACTAAGCCAATCTCAAATGGCACCAGTTTTATGGATTTTTTCCTTAGAGAGAGGGTCTTGCTATGTTGCCCAGGCTGGTTTCGAACTCCTAGGACCAAGTCACCCTCCCATGTGGACTTGTCTCCAAAAAAAAAAAATTATGAATGGTCAAAAAGGACCAAAAAGGAGCAGCCTGGCCTCCATGAGCAGTCCAGAAATGGCTACCAAGTCTACACTGTGTGATTGCCACCTTTGGGAAAAACATCTGCTTCATTAGCCAGGCATGGTGACATGCACTTGTAGTCCCAGCTACTAAGGAGGCTGAGGGGTTCCAGGCTACAGTGCTACGATTGTGCCACTATACTTCACCCCGAATGACAGAGCAAGACCCTGTGACAAAAAAATAAAAAGGTTCATGAATCTTGACAAATGAGCCACTGTAAGATGTTAAGAAAAACTGGGTGAACTCTGTTTTTGTAAATTTTCCTAAAATATAAAAAGCTTACTCAAAAATTGTTATACCGGCTTGGCGCCTGTGGCTCAAGCGGCTAAGGCACCAGCCACATACACCTGAGCCCGCAGGTTCAAATCCAGCCCAGGCCCACCAAATAATGACAGTTGCAACCAAAAAAAAAAATTATATATATATATATAGCTGGGCATTGTGGCAGGTGCCTGTAGTCCCAGCTACTTGGGAGGCAGAGGCAGAATCGCTTGAGAGCAGGAGCTGGAGGCTGCTATGAGCTGTAATGCCACGGCACTCTACCCAGGGCAACAGATTGAGGTTCTGTCTCAAAAAAAAAAAAAAAAAAAAAAAAAATGTTATACATAAACTATATGTTTGTATATACACATGTGTATATATAATACACAAGTATTGACAGTTAAAAAAAAACAAAGGATTGCTATGTGTTCACATGTGCTATAAAAACCACCTTACCAAGAGGTTGTCACAATCACAAGTCCTAATAGGGACTTGAAATAGGAACATGACCACAGGGTGGTTTGTGAGGGTGAAACTGGATGGGTTTTAATTTTCTACTGGGACTCTAATGAATTACCACAAACTTAAAGAGGTTTAAAACCACACAAATTTATTGTCTTATCTTATAGAGGTCAGAAGTCCAAAATAGTTGTCACTGGGCAAAAGTCATTATCAGTGGGGCAGCTTTACTCAGTGGAGGCTCTGGGGAAATAACCTGTTGCCATTTCCAGCTTCTATAAGGCCACTGCCTCCCTAGGCACTGAGCCCTTTCTTCCATCTGTACGGACAGCAGTGTGGCACTCTCACCTCTCCCTCTGACCCTCCCAACTCCTTTTATGACTGATAAGGGCCACTGTAACTACACTGGGCCCACCTCAATAATCCAGGGTAATCTACCCACCTGAAATTCTCAATCACAGGTACAGTGCCTATAACCACATAAGGTAACACATTCACAGGTTCTGGGGTTCAAGATGTAAAAATCTTTGGGGGCTGTTATTCTGCCTACAACAGGGTCATTAGTGAGGGGCACTAGGGAGGCTGGGAGTAGAAGTGAGGTCAGTTTTGGATAAGAGGAGCCTAAGGTGCCTGTAGAACAGTCCGGGGAACTGGCCCTTGATCTCAGTCCTTCACTACTTGCTAAGCACTTCCCAGGAGACAGTCACAGGGACATAAAGGTTTCACTGAACATCAGTGGCATCATACAAATGAAACTGGAAGACTTCTTCATTCTTAGTGACACATAAAGCATAGTGTCTTACCACTCATGCTTCTTGCAGTCAATGAAATTCTAGTCTGGGATGGCACTAGAGTGGACCTCACCAGAATACCAGGTATCGCCACCTGGGCTCAGCCCTCCAACTTTTCCTACTTCCTAGCCTAAGGACCCAATGTGTCTTGAGGCTCTGAAACTTAGATCCCCTGTAATTAATGGACTCCATCAGAGCCACAAACATGCTCAGCTGTGGCCATAGCAGGGCCCAGGACTACCCTTCTTCCCAGGCACGCTGCAGTCTTGGGAATCAGGCCCAGTGGTTCTCAGGCTGGCTGCGTATTAGGTAAACAGCAAGAAAGCCTGTGAGACTCAGTGCCCAGGCCACAACCTAGACCAACTCAATCACTATTTCTGAGATTTTACAGCTCCCAAGAAATTCCAAGGAGCCAAAAGGGAAGAAACAATCTAACTCAGTGCAAGTGAAGACAAGGCAGCACTGGTGGTGGGTGCTAGCCCCAGATCATAAAACTACACCTACTGTCTCCCATGCTCCCTCCACCAGACTCTATATTCCTGGAAGAGGCCCAGCCTAGTTACCTCAGTTTCCTCAAGGCACTAGCTCTGTGCCAGGCACATTGTGAAAGCCCAGGAAATGTCAGCTACAAGGCCTCCATGGCCAGGCAAAAAAAGCTTTGTGCCAAGAAAGGTCTAGGAAAGAAGTCCATCAGGTCTGGGCCAGCCCTCTGATTCACTGTGTGACCTCCAGAGTCACTGCCCATCTCTGTGTTTGGTTGGCACTTTACCTAAACTGGTTCTCAGAATCTTAAGAGACTGTAGATGATCTTGGTCCACCCACCCCCTTTCTGTCCAATGTCTAGGGAGCTTGGGACAAGGTGAGGAGCCACTGAGTTTAAGAGGCTTCCTGCTCATCCCCAACACAGTCCCAAAGTCTTCTACATGTTCCAGCCCTTCCAGGCCTAAAACCTCCACTTCTGGGGCTCTATCCCCTAGTGGCTGCAAGGACAAAGAATCTGAGGTCCTGAAAACCAAAGACCTGAGAACTGCAAAAGAATCTCTAGAGAAGACTGGAGAATATGTATCAGTGAAAGGATGTTACATGAGCTGAGTCCAGGTGGCAAGGCCACAGGACACCTGACAGGCCCTGCCCCTAACAGTGGTGAACAAAAGTGGAGTGGTTCAAGATGCTAGACAGACACTCTCAAGGAGGAACTTTATGGGAGAAAACACTCAAGGACCAAGGCAAGTCCAAAGGGGCTGTGGAGAAGGCCCTTGGTTTCTGGCCATCAGCACAGCCAAAGCCCTAACACGCAACTAAAGGCTTTTATTGGGAAAGGGAAATTGATCTCCAAGATCCTCACTGTGTGAGGCAGCTGGGGCCTCTCCACAAAGTCCAGAAAGAAGAGGCCACCAAATTGGGCCTTCAGCAAGCTCAAGTGTAGAGGTCAAAGTCAATGCGTTTGGAGTTGTAGAACTGACCACCAGGAGGATCCAGCTTCCGGCAATAAACACCATCAGGGAAGTAGCCTTCACTAACCCAGGTCTGGAGGAAGAGAGGGAAGAATTGAGTAAAGTGATAGAAGCAGGGGGAAGGGAGGGACTAGGTAAGAGGAGGAAGCAGCTTACCTGCATCTGTGTGCTAGTAAAAGGTCCATACAATTCAGCATCCCTTGTGTTCTCCCACTTATATTCCCACATCACATCTGCTAGTCCATCTCCCAGTGTCTCTGCTTCTAAAATAACAAAACAAAGCCATCTGGGCCTCAAGTGCCCTGCCTCCTACCCACTACACTCCTCCCCTGCCCTCCAAGCTCACCTCCTCTCTGAGCAGGGGTTGGGGTCTCCAGCTCCCCCTCTGCCACTTCTTCAGCAAACATGTCTAGGGAGGGTGGGGGGGTGGGGTCTTGGGGTCCCTGGGTCCGGCACCCCAAACCCTTCAGCTGCATGGCTAACCGTTCTCTTGTTTCTTGGTATACGCCAAGGTTACCCCGGGCCACCATCTGGTCAGCCAACCCAGACAGCCGGTCCAGGCGTTGGGGGGAACTAGGCCGTCCAGGCCCCTTGCTACCCTCTTTGCCGCCTCCTCGGGCCCCGAGACGCCTCAGTGCCCCAGCCACTGTCTCCCGAGGCAACAGGAGCTCCAGAAGTCCTTCCAGTAAGGCTTGGGCACTCATTGGTGTCTGGCCCAAGCTGTCCTCTTCTTCCAAGTCTGAGACCTGACGCTGATCAGGTGGCCGCTCCCTGATCTTCACCTGTAATGGGAAGATAGGAAGTTGTTTCCTACAAATTGCCATGGGTGCCTAGGCCCAGCATTTGCCATCCCCACCCCCAGTCACACCAGTCCCTAAGCCCAACCCAGTCAATGTTGTCCAGCCAGCTATCTCGGATCTGAGCATCCCGGTTCAGGAAGTAGTTGCCATCAGCATCAAAGTGGCCCTCCTCCATCTCTTCTTGCAGGTTGAAAGGTGTGATCCGTACACCCCCCTCGCTAGGGAGTGTGGCTGCTTCTTGACCTGCACCAAAGACACAGTTGTCCCATTCTAGAATTGCAAGACACAGGGGTCTTTCTTGCTCCACATCCCAGAAGCCCCTATTTATCCCTCCACCAGAGTTGATTCTTGGGTATAACTCACCTTCTACATCCTCTGAGGCCAGGATGTCATATTTGCTAGACCCCTCCTCCTCATCATCCTCCTCATCACTGTCCAAAGAGTGTTTGCCTTTGAAGCGACTTCCAGGACCCCCTGCCCCAGCAACAGGGTCCACCAGCTATGAGCAGGAACCAGATAGTCAAAAAATGAAGGTTATTGGCTACTTCCCCAAATATTCCAGAATCTGGACCCAAAGTGAAAATCCTCCAAACCCATTTGTCAGAGAATGTGGAAAAACTAATCCCTTTGTCCCCATAGCTTTCTCTTTTGTCTCAAAAAAAAGTCTCACTATGTCACCCCAGGTAGAGTGCCCTAGCGTCACAGCTCACAGCAACCTCAAACTCCTGGGCTTAAATCATTCTCTTGCTTCAGCCTCCCAAGTAGCTGGGACTACAGGCACCCGTAACAATACCCAGCTGTTTTTTGTTGTTGTTTTTATTGTTGTTTAGTTGTTTAGCAGGCCCTGGCCGGGTTCGAGCCCACCAGCCCCGGTACATGTGGCCGGCAACCTAACCGCTGAGCTACAAGCGCCGAGCCAGCTTTCTTCTTCAAGCTTGTAGGTCCTCCCCTCCCCTCTCATCCTTCCCCAGGACGCCAGAATTGGGTCTCCTCACCTTCTTCTTGGGGACACTAATTTCATCCTCATCATCCTCATCCCCCACGCCTTGGAAGGTCACTTTCCTCTTCGGCATGATGGGACAGAGAACCCTTCTGCCAGCTGAGCCCGGCAAAAGGACGCAGAAAAAGGGAGTGGGGTGAAGAGAGGATTCGCCGTCCGAAGACCTCCTGCACAACAAACATTTTTCCTGGTAAGTGCCAGGAACAGTTTGAGAGGAGAGCACAGAAACAGGGGCCGAAAGGGGAACTGGCAGCCAGGTAGCCCGGAACTTGTTTTGGCATCCGAGTTACTGAAGGAGTGGACGCTAAGGATACCCCTACCCAAAACGAAGGAGAGAGACTCTCCCACGTGATCATCCCCATACTCAGGCCCCGCGGTCTAGGCGCGTCGGGGCTCGGTGGGTTGACACCCGTTCCCACCCCCTAGCTCCCTTTGAGCCCGCAGGGTCCAGGCGGACCCAAAAGCTGGCTCACTGGCCGCTCCTCTCTTCCCTGCTCCGAATTCCCAATTCCGCGTGGTAACCCCCAACTGTCCCAGCTGTGTACATATAAGAGGGCGATAGAGCGACGGGGATTCGGCCAGTCCCCCAACAGCGCGCGCTCACCTGGGGAACCAGACCAGGCAGAGGAAGGTAAGGATTTTACTGGGGCTACATCCGGGGCACTCAGTCACCGTCACCCGGAAGACGACTGCGGAAGGTGCCAGAGAAAGCCGGAAGTGGCTTCACTGGGGTTGGAGCACTAACTGGATCAGCGGGCGGAAGTATACGGAGGGCAAGGGAAGATGCCCCCACCCTCGCTCCCGCCATAAGTGACGTTGGCAGCGTGGGGCGACAATGGAGCGGAGAGGTGACGTATTAACGCCTAAACTCTGATGAGGCCTGAGGATTGGCGGGCTGTATTTTCGATTCCCTTATACACCGCTAGTCTCAAGGGAAAAAGTGGAGTTCCCTCTACTTAAAGGGGCGCCCGGGATCTAAATGAAGGGGTAAAGTCCGAGTAGGGCCAGTAGCTTCCTGCTCAAATTTACCTTTCCTGGGTCTGAGTTAGCCCTTTCCCCAGGATTGGCCAAGGGCTCTGCGCCCCTACCATCTCTGTAGAAATCCTTCTTGGTTTTTTGGGAGGTTTTTGCAGTTTTTTGGCCAGGACTGGGTTTGAACCCGCCACCTCCAGCATATGGGGCTGGCGTCCTACCCCTTTGAGCCACAGACGCCACCCGAAATCTTTCTTGTTTATAAAGTCTAGTTGTCTGCGCTACCAGTCTGAGAGGACCCGCCTAAGGCCCTAGAAGGCTTTGAGGTGTTTTCGGAACCAAGCTTCCTTTAGGACCCGGGAGAGGTCATGTGCCCCACTCTCCTCGGCGAGTTCCTGAGCGAAAGAGAGGTAAGGGAGCCATTACAAGAGCAGTGGCATTGGTATCTGTGCTCAGTACCGAGGCCAAAAGCCCTTTGTGCCTTGCTGTCAAGTAGGCCTGGGAAAGGGCAGTAGTGCTTCTCTCAAACCACAGCTACAGGACGAAGCCCCCATTTAGCAAAAGCAACCCTTGCCTGGGTGATGGAATTTGGCCCAAGCAGAGGTGAGTTGGGATGTGAGGAGTCAGTCATGTGTTGTGAGGACTAGACAGACCTCTAGCTCTTAAAGACACCTGAAGCCAGAATCCCCCTAGGTCAAGACTGTGCCCAGGCAGAGCCTGCTGGAGCTGGAAGAGGGAGCCAGCATGGGAGTCCCTCCAGGAAACTTAAGTTGACCACTTCTCCCCTCCACCCACCCAGGGTTTCCTCCCATATTGGACCACCATTAAACTGCACCCATACTTGGAGCTCAGGAGTTCGAGACTAGCCTGAGCAAAAGTAAGACCCTACTAAGAAAAGTGTGTGTGTGTGTGGGGGGGGGGGGAATGAAGTAGCCAGCTGTAGTTGGACACCTGTAGTCCCAGAGGTATAACCTGCAAATATTTTCTCCCATTCTGAGGGCTGTCCCAGCTACTTGGGAGGCTGAGGGGAGAGTATTGCTTAAGCCCAAGAGTTTGGAGTTGCTGCCAGTTATGATGCCACGCTCTACCCAGGGTGATAGAGACTCTGACTCAAAAAAAAAAAAAAAAAAAGAGGGATTCTGAAACACCAGCACTACTGATTCATCCTCTGGAGAACCTTTTCCACCCGAAGCACCAAGCAAACCACACACACCCCTGGGCCTCATCTTGTTGAACTTCCAGATGGAGCCACACTTTAAGGGCACAGAACCTTATAACTTTGCCATCCTGACCCCTGCAGTGAAGGGCATAAGCTCCTGCAGTAAACCAGGAGGAACTGGGTGCTGGATGGGGTAAGCTGGAGGTAGCTGGCTGTGCTGCTACCCCCACCCCCAGGCCCAGTACCGAGAGCTATGCCAGGCAGCAGACCAAGAGCCCAGCTTGCCCCAAGAGAACTATGGCCTTCAAGCCTCAGTGCTCCCTTCAGCTTCCTTGGGAAAGATCCAGGTGCTACAGGTAATACGCAGCTCAACCAGTGTCGATGAGTGACTGAGAGATGGACCAAAGGTCAAGAGGTACCTACTCACCGACATCAGCAGACTGGTTTTTTTTTTCCAAAGAGGGTCTTGATCTTATTCAGGTTGGTCTCAAGCCTCTTGAGTGCAAGCAATCCACTTCACCCCAAAGTGCTAGTATTATAGGCATGCTCTTTAATACAAACCCAGGCTCTGGCTCTGTCCCTCCCTCCCTAATCCTTACTCTAACCCCTCTCATCAAATAACAAGGCAGGAGACAAAGGGTACAACAGCAGGTTCTTTTCCAATTCCTCAAAGCGCCACATGGAGTAGGACAAGAGACAAAAGAGAATGTAAACATTGGGTTCCACCCCCTGGAGCTCAAGGGAAGACCCCTTACTCAGATGGGGGCTGGAGGGTTGGAAGAAAACAAAGTGAAAGGTGGGGATCCAGGTGAGACAAGGCAGGAGAGGCCTGAGAATACAGAGCAAGGTGGGTGAGGATGAAGGACAGAGGGAGGACTGTGGGAAGGGAAGTGGGGGACATTTCCTATTCCAGTGCATGTCCCCTTAAATAAACCAGAGCACAGGAGCATTATGGAAGGACAACCAAAGGACAGAAGACAGAGCGAGCACCCCCATCCCGGGCCAACCCGGTCCTCTGTACATAATTACAACACAGAGATGTCCAGAAGTAGAGCGAGGACAGCCTTAGGCTTCAGCCAGAAGTCAGGGAGGGCTGAAGAAGAGAAAAGGAACCCAGCTCCATCTCACAGGTAAGGGAGCTGCTGGAGCATAGCAATCTGAGAACTGCTGACTCCTATCACTAAGAGTCACCCCTGTGGTGACTAGAGGCCAGCCAGGACAGCACCTGGAGGGGACCCCAGAGGAAACTGGGGCAGGAGTGACAGAGACCCCAGCTGGGCCTAATTGGAAATGAGAGGCTCCAGACTCATTCACAGCTGCCTTGCACACTGGCTGTCCTGGCTGTGAAGGCATCAGCAGCTGCCAAGGAGATGGAGAAAGCCACTTTCCTCAAAAGGAGGGACAGCCTGCCAAGGAGGGCTAGGGACAGCACCCCCAAGCCAGGCTTGCTCTTGGCTAAGGGAAAAAGAGGAGGGCCATGCAGTCCAGCCCCAAGGCAGAGGTCAGAAATAAGCGTCCTGTCGGGCGTCAGCTGCCGAGGACCTGTCCCCACCATCATGCGGGCCTGGTGGCCCATCTGCCTTTCGACGCAGTGAAAGCTTCCGGCCTTGAGCCTTCTTCTCCTGCTTCTGCCGCTCCTTCTCCTGCTTCTGTTGTTCTTTCTCCTGCTTCTCTCGCTCTTTCTCCTGTTTCTGCCGCTCCTTCTCCCGTTCCTTTTCCTGTTTCTGCCGCTCTTTCTCACGTTCCTTTTCCTGTTTCTGCCGCTCCTTCTCCTGCCTCCGGGCTTCCTTGCTGGGAGCCAAGGGGGTGCTGTTTCCAGTAGGCGAGGGAAGGGATGGGTGCAGTCCCTCAGCGGTGACTACAGGCCCTGGGGCAGGCCCAGCACTGGCCCTGCGGGCCAGAAGGGGTGGGGAGGGGGCCCCTCCAGCTGCCCGGGAGCCTCGGCTTTTGAGGCCAGGGAGGCTGAGGAGGCTGGAGGAGGGGCCCAGAGGTGGCTGCTGCCGCCGCCGCTCCTCATGAATGGCCCGGGAGCCATGTAGTCGCCGTGAGGGCCGATACTGCAGCTCCCCCCGGGTTTCCTGCCACTTCTTGAGCTGGGCTGCATTTTCCCGCTCAATCAGTGCTTCTGTCACTGGGAGATTGGTCACCTAGATAGAGAGGAAATTTGTACCAGAATGTAGATGAAGATGGGAGTGGGCTGAGGCAGAGAGGGGGTATGCTGAGGCCCAAGGCCTACCTCGTGCACCAGGAAATCCTCCTGCATGCACTGTTGGGGCAGGTTGCGTAGCTGCTCCATGGTCTCATACATGCCTTGGCAGGAGCGTAGCTTCTCAACTGAGCCAAGCGTATGTCGCAGCAACACCAGGGCCACCCGGAAGATGATTTTAACTCCTGCAGGATAGGAGAGAAAAGAGAATGGGGTGACCAGGCACATAATCTCAGCCTGTCCCATTTAGGATGGACTCACAGCCCCCATCCCTATCTGCCGCCAACCTTACAGTTGAGGAAACTGAGGCACCAAGAAGGGAAATGAATTGCTGTGAGTCACAGGTTCCTGGGAGGGAGAGCAGGCTCTAAGTTAGTGGCAGAATAAAACTAGTCCTCAGTTTCTCCAGCCCCTAGGCCATTTACAGTGATGCCTCAGCCCAACAAATACCTTTTGTCCAAGAGCCACCAGAAATAGGACAGGACCCTCTGGCAGCCAACATGAAAACCCTAGCCATTCATGGCTTGGATGCCCACAGAAATACCTTCACAGAAAAACATGTCCCAGACACGCAGCACTGAAGCCCAGGGAAGGGTGCGGGCAAAGATGCACATGAACCATTCTGTCATGTAGAGCACAGGGTCAATGCGCTGTCGCCTCAGGTGCCGATGCGCCAGTGGGGAGGCCCGGCGCAAGAGCGCAAAAAAGATTTCTCCATCCAGCTGAATGGCCTCCTGCAGGTGGAACAAGCCATGAGAGGAGGGCTCAGCCCCCTGTGGCTCCTCAGGTTTAGGCATCTCTGGTAGGGGATCTTCACCTCAACAGGAAAGGCCCAGAGGAAAGAGACAGAATGGCCAGTATAGGGCAGGGCAGGGCAGGGACCTCTCTGCAGCCTCAGGGAAAAGTCACAGCCCCAGATGCACCCAACCTCAACACTCACCAGCCCTGCACTGTAGTAACCTGGAAGGTACTTGTCGCAGATCTGTACCAGGCACCAAAAGGCTTGCTGAGAAGGACAAGAATGAAGAGGGAGGGGTGGGTCCTGAGAAGCAGGGAGCTGCCCTCACCACTGCAGGATCATTCCCATCAGCATACCCACTGCTATTAGTTCTTCTAGCTTACATTCCACCCCAACCATAACCTCATATGCTGACCTCAGCAGGCATGTGCATGAGCAGCACTGCGGCCACTGGGGCCTGGGCCTGGCAGTAGCCCTCGTCAGGCCGGTAGATGGTGTAGGCTTTCAGGATTCGATACAGGTCCTGTTGCCTGTGGGGATTGCAGAAGACTGTGAGGGCAACCACAGGAGCTGGGTCCTCTCTGTCCCAAATCAAACCTGCCCAGACCTCTCCTTCCCACTCCAGTTCCAGGTTCACCTCAGGATTTTACCACCACACTCTTCTGTCCACCTTCCCAAACTGCCTTTCAAGCTTCAGACAGAAGTTCAGCCCAGTCAGGGCATTCCAGGCTCAGGCCTCCCACCCTTGGCTGCACACCCCATGCACTCTTTACCATTCATTCCCAGCATAGCCTATGCTCTCTTTCTCTTCTTCATCTGCCACCATTCCATGAATCTTCAAGGTCATTTTCTCCAGGAAGCTTTCTACAGCAGAAGCATCAGCCTTCCTCTGACACTGAACATTTTTATCACCCCAGAGCAGAAGCTCTCCCCGAATAAGACCTGCCTTATCTCTCTCACTGGATTGAATGAGTTCTCCCCAGCATGTCCAGAAAGTTCTGCTTCTTGGTGAAGCCAATACACCAGCTGTGCCTCAGAGCTTTCTCCTGTCTTTACATCCAAAAGAACAAAATCTACCCCTGTCCCTCTTCCTTGAGGCCCCACATCAGAAAAGCACCTTCTTCACCCCAAGCCCAAACAACGCTGCACCCTGAATTCCACTCACATCTGTTCCCTCTATCCACTTCCACAGCCACTGTGTAACTCAGACTCCATACCCTGCCCACAGAAAAGTAACAACCTTCTAGATCCTATAGGTGCCTCCAGTCTCTTACATCTTCCTCCTGACTACCACTAGTGCTTTTCCCCAAATCCAGTCACTCAAGTGTGATCTTCATTTGTATTTTACCTACATACTACCCTTACTATTATCTACTTAATATTTTTCCTCCATCTTGTAAAACCCATAAATGACAGGTTTAATATGCTCATTATTTTACCTAATACATGTTAAAATAAATGGGCGGCACCTGTGGCTCAGTGAGTAGGGCGCCAGCCCCATATACTGAGGGTGAAGGGTTCAAACCTGGCCCCGGCCAAACAGCAACAAAAAAATAGCCAGGTGTTGTGGCGGGCACCTATAGTCCCAGCTACTCGGGAGGCTAAGGCAAGAGAATCGCCTAAGCCCAAGAGCTGGAGGTTTCTGTGAGCTGTGATACCACGGCACTCTACCAAGGGCAACAAAGTGAGACTGTCTCTAAAAAAATAAACATGCAACTTCCACAAATTCCCATGCTGCATCTACCTACCTGCTTGTGTCTGTGATCCTAGCCAAGCACAGCCCTTCACTTGGGCCCTGGATCCCATCCCCTCTGGCCTACACAGGCTATCACTACAGCAATCCTCTCATCCCTCCTGTACCATCAGTTCCCTCTCTCCTAGATCATTCCTATCATATTCACATACTGCTCACTCTTCTAGGTTTCTCCCTCCCAAATATTACACCATTTCTTTCCTCACCTATTCAGCAAAACTCCACCAGAGCACAAACTCACTGTCTTCAATTTCCTTCTTCCCCTTTTCCAGTCGCTTTCATCCACTTTTCCACACAAAACTACTTTTAACAAAGTCACTAAGGACCTCCACAGTATTAAGTCTAGAGTTCAGTGTTCAGACTTGGCTCTACTTATTAACCCATGTGCAGCATTTCACACAGGAGCTCCTTGAAACCCCTCTTCACTTTATTTCCAGGATCATACTCTCCTGGTTGTCCTGTTGCTACCTCTCGCTTCTCATTCCATTCTCTTTTACCAGTTCTCTCTCATCTTAACCATTCTCAAAATGTTAGAGCTTCAAGCTGAATCCTTGTACAGCTTCTTTTTAGATCTACATCTGCTGACTTGGTGACCTCATCCAGTCCCATGGATGAGATTTATACAGGTTATATAGAACCTTTAACTCTTAAAACTCCATAAGCTGACATCTCAATGTCCAGTTTATTTCATTTAATCGTGTCCATATACACCCAACTTACATCTCCATCTGGATGTCCAATATGCATTTTAAACTTAACATTCCAAAACAGCAAATTCCTGATATGTCCCTAAACCTACCTTTCCCCATTTCTTCCATTTATATCAGTAAATAGCAATTCCATTCTAGTTCCTCAAGCCAAAAACCTTACAAGTCATCCTTAACCACTCTCTCTCTCTTCTCTCACACTCTAGGTCTAATCCATTAGCAAATCCCTTTGACTCAAACTTCAAAATCTATCCAGAACCCAATTTCTCCCCTTATTTCCACTGCTATCATGCTGGTCTATCACTATCTTGCTCTTGGATAATGGAAAAAGTCTCCTAATTGTTTCTCTGTTTCTGCCTTTGTCCCTTACTCTGTTCTCAGCACAGCAGCCAGAATGATCCTTTTAAAACATAAATCAGGGCAGGCCAGGTGTGGTGGCTTATACCTGTAAACCTAGCACTCTAGGAAGCCAAGACAGGTGGATTGCCTGAGTTCACGGGTTCGAGACCAGCCTGAGCAAGAGCAAGACTCCATCTCTAAATAGTTGGGCAGGCTCGGTGCCAGTCATATACACCAAGGCTGGCCGGTTCGAACCCCTTCCAGGCCAGCTAAACAACAATGACAACTCCAACAAAAAATAGCTGAGCGTTGTGGCAGGCGCCTGTAGTCCCAGCTATATGGGAAGCTGAGGCAAGAGAATCACTTAAGCACAAGAGTTTGAGGTTGCTGGGAGCTGTGACACGACAGCATTCTACACAGGGTGACAGCTTGAGATTCTGTCTCAAAAAATAAATAAATAAATAGGATGGTGCATGTGGCTCAGTGAGTAGGGCGCTGGCCCCCTATACCAAGGGTGGCAGGTTCAAACCTGGCCCCGGCCAAACTGCAACAAAAAATAGCTGGGCGTTGTGGCAGGCGCCTGTGGTCCCAGCTACTTGGGAGGCTGAGGCAAGAGAATCACCTAAGCCCAAGAGCTGGAGGTTGCTGTGAGCTGTGACACCATGTACTCTACCGAGGGCAATAATATGAGATTCTTTCTCTAAAAAAATAAATAAATAATAAAATAAAAATAGCTGGGCTTTGTGGGGGGTGCCTGTAGTCCCAACTACTCAAGAGGCTGAGGCAAGAGAATCACTTGAGCCCAAGAGTTTGAGGTTGCTGTGAGCTATGATGTGATGGCACTCTATCAAGGGCAAAAAAGTGAGACTATCTAAAAAAAAAAAAAAAAAAAAAAGGCTGGGCATGGTGGCTCACACCTATAATTCTAGCACTCTGGGAGGCCAAGGCAGGTGATCGTGTGAGCTCAGGGAGTTGGAAACAAGCCTAAACAAGAGTGAGATCCTGTTTCTACTAAAAATAGAAGAACTACACATTCCATAACTTAGCTGCTTTTCTCCCACCCCACCCCGTGAAACTTGAGCAGGTCTCTGTATTAAAATTTATTAAGAAAAAAATAAAAGAAAAACTGAGGCAAGAAGATCTCTTGAGCCCTAAGTTTGAGGTTGCTGTGAGCTATAATACCATGGCACTCTACATATAAGTCAGATCAGGTCACTTAAAAACCCATCCCCACTCACATTCTATTCCCCTTTCCTGCTTTAAACTCCTCTCCACCATTTCTCATACAACAGTCTTTCCTTATCTGGTTTACAGTTTATCTCTACTAAAATATAATGACCCAGAAGGGCAGGAGTTTTTGTGACAGAACAGTGCCTGTTCAATAAATATTTTCTAAAGGATGAACTTGCTGATGAAAAATGTCCATCTGGGCGGCACCTGTGGCTCAGTGGGTAGGGCGCCGGCCCCATATACCGAGGGTGGTGGGCTCAAACCCGGCCCCGGCCAAATTGCAACAAAAAAACGGCCGGGCATTGTAACAGGCACCTGTAGTCCCAATTACTTGGGAAGCTGAGGCAAGAGAATCGCCCTGAGCCCAGGAGTTGGAGGTTGCTGTGAGCTGTGTGATGCCACGGCACTCTACCAAGGGCAATAAAGTAAGACTCAGTCGCTACAAAAAAAAAAAAAAAGAAAGAAAGAAAGAAAAGAAAAGAAAAGAAAAATGTCCATCTGATAACTACCTAAGATCATCCTGCATACTACTAGGGAAGAGTATGTATGTATATTTGTGTGTGTGTGTGTGTGTGTGTGTGTGTGTGTATCTTGAGGAACCTTGGCCTACAGAACAAATATCCAACAGCTCTGACACAGTGTTTAAGGGCCCTTGGTGATCTGGCTCTAAACTTCTATTTCAGACTCAGCTCCACCCAAGCCCACAGCCCAGACAGAGCTCACATAACCCCCCAGGCAAGAGAAACCTACCTGCTGCTCTTCTCTACCATTCAGAACCCAGCCCAAGGCAGCCTCTTTAATGAGCCCTTGATGTGCCCCACACACAACCCCAAAGACTCTCTCCCAAGACAGTTCCTTTGACATGACTTAACACTCAATCCATTATACATCACTCTTTAAGAAGTCCTAGAGGGCAAGAATTGCTTTCAACCAGTCTTGTGTCCACCTGGAGCCTTCAAAAATGTTTGCTGGTCAGGCCACCTTACCCATGCCCCCCTCGAGCAGCAAACATCTCGTGGAAAGGGAACTGGCGGTGCAGATCCTTCTCAATCACATCCAGCCACTTGGGGTCCCCAGGAGCCCGTTCCAGCTCCTGCAGTGGGACAGTGGGGATTACCTCAGGATCTGGGGTAACTGACAACCCTCACATAGACAGGGCCACATGTCCCCACATCCTGAAGCTGCACGCACCTCAAACTTGCCCGGGTTCTGCTCCAGGAGTTCCTTGCTATTAGACAGGTACTGCCAGGCCTTGGCTCTGAGGGAGGAAGGTATTCCCTTCCGGCAGCGCAGCTTCACCTAAGGCAAAGTGGCAGTTAGAGGGACAGCTTCACAGGCTGACACAGCATCCAAGCTTCCTCCAGCAATCTGCAGGCTCCCCCAGCCACTCCTCCCACATGCCATAGGCTTGACTCCACTGGACCTGGCCTGGCCTTCCATCTTTAAAGCTACTCCTACCCCCTCAGGGCCCAAGTACCAGTTAACCCCAATGTGGCCCAGAGGGCAGATATTATCAGTTTCCTGGGCTTTTCCGGGAGCACCTGCTGCCCTTCCCCCTTTGTGCATTGCCCTGCCCACCATTCAGCCCTCTCAAACCTTCTGGAAACGCCGAGACAGCCACTTATCCCAGTTACTGAACATCTCCAGCCATTTGAGCTCCCGCTGCCGAGCCACATCCACAGGAATGGAGCTCTCTCTGTAGGATGAGGGGAGCATGGAAGGGGTCAGTAGCTATAGTCTAAAATGTGGACTGCTGAGAGAACTGAGGCAAGCCACATCACCAGGCTCAAAGGAGAAAGTAAATATTTTGTGAGCTACCAAACATCAGGATTACTGGGCCACGTGGCCATCCAAGGCCTTAGTTCACCATTCCCCCCTCCCCTTTTGTTGGCAGTTTTTGGCCGAGGCCAGGTTTGAACTGAGCCAGAGGTGCCACCTCTTAGTTCACCATCCTGAAAGAGCTTCCTTCCCTGTTAAATGGCTATACAGAGGTCATATTTAAATCCCACTTCAGACACATCCAAATTTCGGCACCCATATTTTACATTAGACCTGTAGCTAAGTCCTAACTTTACCATTTATTCATTGGTGATCTTCGGAAAGTCACTTAATTTTTCTAAGCCTCAGTTTCCTCATTTGTGAGGTGGCAAGATTAGAAGTATCTACCTGCAGAGTTAGTTGTTAGGTGACATAAGATAGCACATAGCAGGGGGCCCAGTAATAGCAATTACCAATCATAAAATACAGAATAAATGTACTTCTCTGTCTCCTTAGAAGCAAATGTCTTGAGTTCTGCCCTATCAAAGACTTGAAATCCCCTGGTCCATTTGCAACTTCCTCTAGCTCCTCCTCCCTGAACTCCCCAGAAATTCTCCTTGTCTCATTTGCCCAGTATTCTGCCAGAGCTTCCCACTCAACATGCCTCATCAGTCTTGAAACAGTTACTTGGAGAAGCCAGTATTAGAAGGTGGAATGGAAGAGCAAGCTTGGGTCTTAGAAATCAGATAGACTTGGCTGGACATGGTGGCTGATGACTGTAATCCTAGCACTTTGGGAAGCTGGGGCAGAAGGATCACTTGAGGCCAGGAGTTTGAGTAAGCTATGATGCCACTGCATGCTGTCTCAAAAAAAAGAAAAGAAAAAAATGGCTGAGCATCGTAACCTATAATCCTAGCACTCTGGGAGGCCCAAAAGGGAGGAGAGCTTGAGGTCAAGAATTAGAGACCAGCCTGAGCAAGGGCAAGACTTGTCTCTACAAAAAATAGAAAATTAGCCAGGCATGGTGGCACACACCTGTAGTCCCAGCTACTTGGGAGGCTGAGGCAGGAGAATTGCTTGAGCCCAGGAGTCTGAGACGAGGGTATGCCATTGGGCTCTAGCCAGGGCAATAGAGTGAGATCCTGTCTCAAGGAAAAAAAAAGAAAAAAAAAAAAAAGAAAGAAAAAAAGCTTGGCGCCCGTAGCACAGTGGTTGTGACGCCAGTCACATGCACTGACATTGGCAGATTCAAGTTTGGCCTGGGACAGCTAACGAACAATGACAAACTGCAACAAAAAAATAGCCAGGTGTTGTGGCAGGCACCTGTAGTCCCAGTTACTTGGGAGGCTGAGGTAAGAGAATCGCTTAAGCCATTAGTTCTCTCTATAACACTATAGCATTAGGAAAGTTGAGAACCACTGGCTTAAGCCCAAGAGTTAGAGGCTGCTGTGAGCTGTGACACCACGGCACTCTCATGAGGGCAACAGAGTAAGACTCTTGTCTCAAAAAAAAAAAAAAAAAAAAGAAGGAAGAAAGAAATGAGAGAAAGAAAGAAAGATAAAGAGAGAGAGAGAGAAAGAGAGAGAAAGAGAGAAAGAGAAAGAAATAAGCCAGGGTGGCTCACACCTATAATCCTAGAACTCTGGGAAGCCCAGGCAGAAAGAACTCCTGCTTGAGCTCAGGAGTTCAAGACCATCAAGAGCAAGAGTGAGACCCCGTCTCTACTAAAATAGAAAAACTAGCTGGGCATTGTGGTGAGTACCTGTAGTCCCAGGTACTTGGGAAGCTGAGCCATGAGGATCGCTTGAACCCAAGAGTTAGAGGTTGCTGTGAGTTATGATGACACCATGGCGCTCATCCCCAGGGCAATAAAATGAGACTGTCTCAAAAAAATGGAAAAGAAAAGAAATCAGACAGACCTAACCTCAAATCTCAAGTCTATCACTAAGAAGCTGGTACATCTTACCAAGTGATAACCTGAATCTCTTCCTCAGCTAGAAAAATATGCCACCACCTACATCACAAAGTTATGAGAGAACTATTGAAAACTGCATAAAAAGAACTGTTAAATAAAAAAGGTTCACTAAATGTAATTTCTCTCATCCTAGAAGCTCCTTAAACTGAGAAACCATCTCTCACTAATTTCTATCACAAGTCAGTTCCAAGCTCTACTAAGAGCTGGGAAGAGTAAAATACCTTTCTTCCCCTCAAGAAAGTCACAGTCTATGAGGGGAGCTAACTGCAATGTAATATGGAAAATGCAATAACACAGATGCACAGAAAAGGTGCCTAATTGAAGTAGGGGTAGTGGATATCAGGGAAGGCTTCCTGCAAGAAGGGACATTTAAGGTAAGCCATGAAGTATTGAATAGAACTTAGCAAACAAAGAAGGGGGAGAAAAGCCTTGCTGGCTGGTGGGACAACCTAAAGAGGAAGGGGTAGGGATTACAACTAGTTCAGCAGGACCACAGCACTAAGCGCATGATAAGGTAAGAAGCAGTGGAAAAGACCATGAGGGCTGACAGAGCTGGAGAACAGGGAACCTGTATTCTGGCCAAAGGACTTGGACTTTATCCTGTGGACAGTGGAGAGCTGCTAAGAGCTTTTAAGGTAACTTCAGAGGTAGATTCCTCTGGCATGGAACATGGATTTAAGAGGGACAAAACTATGAAGCAGAGAAATGGCATCCAGCACAAAGCTTGGCACACAAGAGGGACTCTCTAAAATCAAATTCATCCCAAGTTCCTTAGGACAGCCTGGTATTGAGGAAAGAACCATTGGTCACACAGGTCCAGATTATTTGAGGGAGGCAATTCTTCATCTATAAACTCGGTACAATAATGCATCCCCATGCATGGCAAAGCACCAGGGTCAAACTTTGGTTGCTTTCCCCACATAAGACCATGAATGTTGGTGCTCAGTCAAAGCTTTTCTGATTTCTGTTGGCTTATAAACCCTGCCTGTAAAACCCTCCCACAGGGCTTCCCCCACCCCAACACACATAGCCATGACTAAATCTTTGTCCTTCATGATTCAGATCAGCTTCATCTGAAATCCCAGACTGAGCAAAAGACCCCTTCCCTAGGTGCTCACAAAACCCTTTGCTGTCTAGGCTAAAATTAACGTATTATATTGAAACCAACTGTTGAAGTATTTGTCTCTCTCTCTCTAGATGATGAGCTCCTTCAAAGGATGCAGCATAGGGTCTGGGGGTTCAGGCAACGCTGCAGGCTGAATTGACCGGCAGGTTAAAGGGGCACAGGAACAATGGCCAGGATCCAGAGAGAGGGAAGGAAGAAGTCATAGGCCTGTAACACCCCACCTCAGGAGTGACTCAGCCCCCATCCCCCCTGGGAACTAGGAAAGAGTAAGCCCAGCTGAGGAGATGAGGAAATGGGGAAGAGGCCTCCTCCACCCCCTTTCCTTCAGTGAAAATAAGAGTGCCCTCTCTCTCTGTTTCACAGAGGGGTTCTGTCTTCAAAGTCTTCCTTCCAACAACCAGACTTCCCCACCTCACCACTTCATCTAGCAGACATAGGGCTGAGGGAGAGGGGAGGTGTCTGTATCCTTCCCAGACTCCCTTCCCCTAAGGGACCAATGGTCTCTACCAGAACCCCTGTCCAATCAACAATCTAGAATATCTGGCCTATAGCTGCAGTTTCACATCAAGAAGCTGGAATGACCTTAGGTATCATCTCATTCAATCTTTCACTTAATAGAAGAAACTGAGGCATGCAATTGGGGAAGCCACTTGCTCAAGAGTACAGAAGATACCAAATACCATGTCTAGGCTTAAACCCAGATCTCCGGCCTTAAACCCTCACTAACATGCCAATGCCACAGAAACCTCAAGACGCTCTAGGCAGGATAGCTCCTGCTAATCACCCCTGATCTTCAGAGGAGGCTGGACTGCCAAGAGTCTGGGCAAGGTGTAGCCCCCTCCCCCAAACTCTGCTTCCCTGAGGCAATCCCTCTGGGTGCCCACTGGATACTCACAGGCTGCCTGAGTACTGGCTGCCCCCAAGGAAGCCATACTTGTCGGTCTTGCGCAGGGCCAGCCCATTTATCTCTGAGTCTGAGCCCATGGAGCTCACATCATCCGCCAAGGACTCCAAGGTCCCAGACATGAGGCTCACGGAGTCCAAATAGCTCAGAGTGTCCGGGGCCTGCCCGCGAGGCCCAGAAATGCCCGGTCCCAAGCTGGACGTGGATCCCAGGTCTTGAGAGTTTTCGGCAGGCTCCGGGGCTGGGGTGACCGTCACAACAGCTACCGGAGCCTCGCAAGTCCCTGAAGGGCCTGTGCCAGGCCATGAAGGGTCCTCAGGAGCCTGTCCGGCTGAAGCTGATGTTGCAGCTCCATGTCTACCTGTCACCTGTCCTGCTGCACTCCGTGCAATTACTCCTGAGACCACTGTGGTTCCCGGCTTGGGAGCAAGCGGGGGTTTGGCGGTCAGGGCGCCAGGAGCTGTTCTGGAAGGGGTCCTGGTGGGGGTCCCGGTGGGAGTCCCTGGTCCTGGGGCAGGTGAGGCTTGAGCCTTCTCCGTCTTCGGAGAGTCTGCCCCTGAGGCCAGAGCCATCGACGTATCGGCTTCTGTCACTGAAGCGGGCACGGAGGGCTCTTGGCCGGGGGGGACTTGCGTCTTCGGGGTTTCGGGTGAGTCCTCCAGAGTCAGAGCAACCACAGTGCTGCCCGCGGCGGCCGGGGTCAGGGCTGGGGTCGAGGCCGAGGTCTGGGCCGGCTCCAAGACCCAGGCGCGCTGCGCCTCCCTGGGAGACACCAGAGTGACCGGTGCCGAAGTGGCGGTAGTCACTGGCGGTGCCGAAACCACCACCATGGTGGACCCGGCCCTGGGGCCCCGAGGCGGCGGCGAGGGGGCCGCGGAGGCGCCATGACGGCGCGGCGGGGCGACCAGGGGCGCCGGGCCCGTCTCCATGGCCGCGGGCCGCCCCTCACATCCCCCTGCCGGGGAGGCCGCAGAAGGCGCCGCCCCTCAGGCCGCCTGGCGCAGCCAGCCCAGGCAGGGGAGAGGGCGAAGGGCGCGGCTCGGCGCACGCCGGGGGCGGGGCAGCTGGCGGGAGGCCACAGGGCGCGCGGAGGCGGGGCAGGGGTCTGGGGGCGCCTCGCGCAGGGGTCTTGCTCGCGCGCTCGCCGCCGCCCCCACCCTACCACTTCGGGCGAGCCGCCGACCTTGCGCCTGCGCAAACTCTGCAAAGCCGGCTAAGCGGCCAGCGTTTCGGCGTTCCACGCCTGCGCGCGGGCCGTCCCACCGCGCTCCTTTTTTTCTCCCGCCTCGTCAGAGGAGTTGGACGAATAAAAAAACGAGAGGGAACTGGGTTTCTGCCAATCGTTGGCAGGGTGGGTGGGCCTGGAAGTGGGAAGAGTGTGGATAATCTAGAAAGAGGAAATGGAGAAGGCGGAGGCAGACATGACCAATCAGAAGGGGTGTGAAGGCAGGAGGGGGCGGAATGAAGGAAATAGCTAATAGAAAAGCAGGAACTTAAACCTCCTGGCCAATAAGCATGGCTGAAGAGCGGAGTAGAGGCAGGGCCTGGGCGAATAAGAGGTGGGGCCTGGGGGCACCCCGACTAATAGGAACGGTGAAGAGGAAGCCAATGAAAATGGTAATAGGCGGAGGTCAAATTGAAGATGTTTGTCTACATGGGCGGTGACAGACAGCGTCCGCAGTCAATGGAAAGAGCTCAGGAATTACTTTAGGTCTCCCAAAATTGTCAGAATGGAAGGACAGCTGGGAAAAGACGGGACAAGCTGGCGATTAACTTGCCGTCAGCCAATGATTGTGTTCTCCCGCTTTCACACCTGTTTAGGTAGATAGCGGTCTCAGCCAATGGTAGCATTGAAAGGGCAGAGATGCTGCCAGCCCAGGGATAGTCGGTGACAGCCGGAGACAAGCGCGCGCAGGGGGTGGTGGTAATGACAGTTGGGGACAGCGCGGAGAAGGGGCGGGGGCACTAGTGCAGCCCTTAGCCCATAAGAGCACCGCGCTGCCCTTTTTGAGTCCTTTCTGGGCCCCACTCTCCACGCAGCTTCCGAGGCCCTCTGCATCCTACAAGTTTATGGAACCCTAAGCCCCACCACAGATCCAGTGCCCTGATCCAATACTTTCAACCTTCACTCTATAATTATCCAATCCCGGTCCCCAACTAATCCCAACACTCCAAGCCCAGGCAACTAGAGCCAGAGCTTCAAACTCATCTAAGTGACCCATCTCTCTGGATCCCCCTTTTCCTGCGAGAATCTCAAGCCCCAAGTCTCTCTCCTCAGCTCCCATCTATCTGAACTCCCCAGACCGAGACTCCAATCCCTGTGAGTGCTCCCCATTTTAATGGGGTTCCTCAGCCCCAAGTCCATTAAACCCCAATACTATGAACTCCCTATATCTGTGTTCCTATTCTTCCAGGGATTTAGGACCCAAATCCCATCAACTACTCTCCCCTCATTGTCACATCTCTCTGCTCCTCACTTTCTGCTAAGACAGACCCCATTCTCACAAGCTCTGGAATTACCCTTAGATCACAAACATACAGAAGACCTGACATAATCACCAACCTTCCAACTTTTAAACATCCCCTTCTCTCTCTGACTGTCATTCTCCTGAACCCTAGAGTTAGAGGGCCCCAATTTTCATATGGCATCTGCTATTCAGTCAGATCTAGCTCCCAATTTCCCAGTTCCTCCTTTGTTTCTCACTTCTCTGAGGCTCCTCACTCCCAACTCAGACTCAAATCCTGTAAACTCCCATTCAGCATTTGATCTCCTTCTCATCTTCCACTTGACCCAAGCTTTCTGAGCACTCCTCCTATTCCTCTTTTTGGAGTCCTCTTGCCCTCTCAGAACCCAGTAATAAGTGGGCTCCTCCCTGGCCTGGACCCCCATGGTAACCATATAAGGAAAGGCAGCTGCCATGTGAGGCAGGGAGGGGCCAGTACAGGAGGCCAAGGGCAGCTGCTAAGTTTAGGGTGGCTCCTTCTCTCTTCTTAGAGACAACAGGTGGCTAGCCCTCACTCTTCCCAGAAAGGAAAATGTCTTAAAGGCATTGGTATGGGAATGGAGGAGGGAGGGAGGAGAAGGCACCTTGCTTAGGACATCAGGTCCTAGAGGGAGCAGAAGGAAAATGAGATGGTGTCACTGCCAACCTGGGCCTTCTTTAGCCACTGCTTCCCCAGACTTCTACTGAACGGAGGGGACTGAGGGGCCCAGGAGAATAGGGGAGAGCACCTTAAAGTCACACAGTCAACCAAGCTGGTTCTTTCCCAGAATAAAGAGAAGTCACTGGCCATCCCAGCCACCTAAGAGGAGGTGGGCAGCTAGCTTCCCTCTTGCTGTCTTTGCCTCCCCTCCTCTGAGTTCCAGCCTCCATGCCAATACCCAGAAAAATTATTCCAGAGTCATACTATACCATGAATTTCTCCTGCTTCAAACCTTTACAAAGTTCCCCAGAGCCTCTGCTCTCAGCCTGGCATTGAAGGCTCTCTAGGGTCTGGTCACCAGCCACTTGCATTCTCTGCTCCAGCCTCATCACAGTTCAGGCAACCTGAACACTTCCTGTCTTTCATTCTCCAGGCCTTTACTCATGCCATGTCCTCCTCTATTAGCATGCTGCCCCTCCTCTGCCTTCACTGACTCACTTCTACTGGACTTAATGAAGCCATATATCTAAGCAAGGCTACTGTGCCCTCTATTTCTTGGCTCTGACCAACTGGTATGTCATTTTCTGCATTCGTTCATGTCTCTATGGCTAGACTGTAAGTTGCACCAAGACAAGGCATAATTATTAATTATAATGCAAGTTCTGTGGGATGGAAATTACATCTCCACTTTATAGAATGGAAACCAAGGCTCAGGGGGTTGAAACATAAAGCCTGAGATCACAGAGCATCTTTCCTCACAAAATCCTCCCTCTCTTTCAAGAAGATATAGGAGACCCTCCTGATCCCTCACCTTCCACAGATGGCTTTCTCCCACCTTTAAACTTTGCCACCACTTCCACACATAGACACACTTGATTGTGAACTCTACCATGTGAGGGGAATGTGTTTGCCAAAGTGTACCCACAAAGCCCAACCCAGCATCTGGCTTACTGTAAGTGCTCAATACATGCTCACTAGCTTTAAATCTGGGCCTATCCCACTCAGGGGCACACGGGCCTCATTTATCTGTCTTCCAGAACAGTGCCTTGGCTTAGGTCCCCTCTGAATCCTGATATATTCCAGCCCCCTTTTGGGAGAAGGAATATCCCTTCCTGCCTAGGACCTAGTGAAATACACATCCTGAGACCCATGCCCTCCCCCACCCCACCCAACTCCAGCTGCTTTGGGCCCTCCAAGAAAGGAGAGGCCCTGAGCTGGGCTATTTTGGTATCTGGGGTGGGCACTTGCAAGGCTAAGGTTACCCTGGTATGTTAAGGGCTCCCTGGGGCAAGACTATATAACCCCAGAGGGACTGCCCCAGGTTGACTCTCTGCTTCTTTCCAGCAGGAGCCACTGCCTTGCCCCCAGGAGACTGAAGACATGGTAAGTGAGACACCTCCAACCCCTGCCCAGATGCCTTAGACCTCAGGGAAGTTTCATCCTCTGAAAGAAAGTAGCTGATTCCCACTGCAACAAAACCTAAAAATGTGGCTCCTCACTTTCTTGGTATCACTAATTAGGATAGTGACAGAGTGATGTCCTAAAGGACCCTACAAAATATAATCTGTCTAGACTCTCCACTCACAGTAGGGCAGTCTCTCTCAAAGCCTACTTCATCCCTTCCTATACTTCAACTTTCTAAAGTCCTCAGGGACCAGATGGATTCCCACTCCATTTTATATAAGAGAAAGTAGAGGTTCACACAGCAGGTGTAGGGCTCAAAAGAGGCAGGCCCATGGCACTAAAAAGGGAAGGAAGTGTCCACTTATTCGGTAAGATGAAGGGATAGGGACACAGGAGCTACAGGATAGGAATTTTGGAAATGCCGCCAAAACACCACCTGCCCTCAGCAAAGAGGTCCCAAGGAGTAGGAGGCCCAGGCCGGGAAAGTTGCTTTAGAAGCGACTTAAAAGCCTGGACAAATGAGCGCCTATCTCTACAAAAAACTTTAAAAATTAGTTGGGCATGGTGGCACAGAGCTGTACTCCCTGCTACCCCAGGAGGCTGGGGAGGGAGGATTGCTTAAAACCAGGAGTTTGAGGTTACAATGAGCTCTGATTGGGCCACTGTACTACAGCCTGGGTGACAGAATAAGACCCTGTCTCTAAAAAAATAAAATTTCATAAAGAAAGGAGAAGGGACTTACAGAATGCTGAATCTAATCCATTGCCCCCAGAGAGGTGTAGGGACTGTCCCATGGACCCCTTTGCCCAACCCTCAACTCCTAGGCACCCAAGAGGGCCAAGAGAAGGGCAGCAGAGGGAGGAGGCTCCAATGTCTTCTCCATGTTCGACCAGACTCAGATCCAGGAGTTCAAGGAGGTGAGTGCAAGGAGAGGGAAGACTGAAGGTTGACCGAAGACACCCACTCTACCCCTCCTCCCAACCCCCTCCCTGGAATGTGCACCTGTTTGGAGGGATGGAAAGGGTTTAAAATTCCTTCCTCCTCTCCCTGCTAGGGTAGAAGAGGACAGCTGGCTGGGGGTCAGAATCTGATCTGCCTGGGGTAGGGATGCTGAGGACTGGCCATGGGGGACCTAACCCCTCCCCACCCCTGCACTCCACAGGCCTTCACAGTAATTGACCAGAACCGTGATGGTATTATTGACAAAGAGGACCTTCGGGACACCTTCGCAGCCATGGGTGAGCCCCCCCTACCTCTATCTATAAATATTCAAGGCTGCAAAGTCCAGGGAATTCAGTGGCCTTGGGCTCTGGCCCTAACAGCTTCATCTTGGGCCTCAGTCTGCCCAGCTGAAAAACAGATGGTATGATTTGAATTTATGGGAAGCACATCCCTGGCCCAGGAGCCTGCTCCAGCCCATGCTTCTCCTAACCCCCCCCCCCCCCCCCCCCCCCCCAATTGAAGAAAAAGGAGCGGGGAGCCCACAGTAATGCAACAAAGTGTCCCAAAAACAAAAAACAAAATATAAAAAACTTTTGGGGGAAGAACAACGGGGAGTTCTGTTTGATGGGTG
>CAUYPK010127611.1:0-10782 GCA_963574355.1 Loris lydekkerianus
AGGATGCTGGATGTTATCAAAATATTTTTCTGCATCAATTGAAAGAATCATATGGTCATTGTTTTTTAATTTGTTTATGTGTTGAATTATATTTATAGATTTACATACATTGAACCAGCCTTGAGACCCTGGGTTAAAACCCACTTAGTCCTAGTGTATAATTTGTTTGATGTGTTGCTGGATTCTGTTTGTTAGGATCTTATTGATTATTTTTGCATCAATTTTCATTAATAATATTGGTCTATAATTTTATTTTTTTGTTGGGTCTTTTCCTGGTTTGGAAATCAAACCAGGAATGTGCTTCATAGAATGTGCTTCACAGAATGTGTTATGTGCTTATGTGCTTCATAGAATGTGTTAGGTAATATTCCTTCTTTTTCTATAGAATTCTGATGTGAAGCCATCTGGTCCTGGGCTTTTCTTTTTTGAGAGATTTTGTATAGTTGATGCTATTTCAGAACTTGATATAGGCCTGTTCAACATTTCCACTTCATTCTGGCTAAGTCTAGGGAGGTGGTGTGCTTCCAAGTATTGATCTATCTCCTTCAGATTTTCCTATTTCTGAGAATAAAGTTTCTTGTAATATTCATGAAAGATTTTTTGAATTTCTGAGGAGTCTGTTGTTATTTCCTCTTTACCATTTCTGATTGATGAAATTAGAGATTTAACTCTTTTTTTTTTCTGTTTAGGTTAACCAAAGGTTAACCTATTTTATTGACCTTTTCAAAAAACCAACTTTTTGATTTATTGATCTTTGTTTTCAATTTCATTTAATTCTGCTCTAATTTTGGTTATTTCTTTTCTTCTGGTGGATTTGGAGTTGGAATGTTCTTCCTTTTCCAGTTGTTTGAGGTGTCCCATTAAGTTGTTGACTTCCTCTCTTTCTGTTCTTTTGAGGAAGGCTTGTAATGCTATAAATTTTCCTCTTAGGAATGACTTTGCAGTATCCCAGGGTTCTGATAATTCACATCATTATTGTCATTTTGTTCCAAAAATTTGGCAATTTCCTTCTTAATCTCATCTATGACCCAGCTATCATTCAGCATAAGGTTATTTAGTTTCTATGTTTTTGTATGAGTATGCAGATTCCTGTTGTTATTGAATTCAACTTTTATTCCATGATTGTCCAAGAAGATCCAACGAATAATTTCAATTCTTTTAAATTTTCTGATGTAAGACTATTGACCTAAGATGTGATCAATTTTTGAGTATGTTCCATGGGCTGATGAGAAGAATGTGTATTCAGTTTTGTTAGAATAAAATGTTCTGTAGATGTCTGTTAAATCCAATTGTTGAAGGTTACATTTAAGTCTAAAATTTCTTTGCTTAGCTACTTTTTGGAGGATCTATCCAACACTGCCAAAGGAGTGCTAAAATCTCCAACTATTATGCTGCTAGAGAAAATCAAGTTGCTCTTGTCTGTTAGCATCTCTCTTATAAATTGAGGTAAATTCTGGTTGGGTGCATAACTGTTAATAATTGAAATCTCATTGTGTTGAGTGTCACCCTTAACAAATATGAAGTGACCATTCTTATCTTTCCTTACTTTTGTTAGTTTAAAGCCTATTGTATCTGCGAACAAAATTGCAACACATGCATTTTTTCTGATTTCCATTTGCCTGAAATATAGAGGACCATCCCTTTACCCTTAGAGCATATTTATCTTTTAAGGTGAGATGAGATTCTTGTATGCAGCAGCTATCTAGCCCAAGTTTTTGTATTTACTCAGCCAACCTGGGCCTCTTTAAAGGACAATTTAAGCCATTCACATTAATTGTAAATATTTATAAGTAGAATTTGGGGTATCAAGTTTTTCAAAGGTCCAGTGGACAGTTTTAATCCTTTTGCCACTTTGATAAAAAGTTTCTGAGTGACTTTACTTTTGTAGTGGAGGATTGTTCTGGTCATTATGGAGAATAGCTCTAAGAATATCCTGGAGAGCTGGTTTAGTTAAGGCAAATTTCTTCAACATGTGAATGTCATTAAAGTATTTAATTTCTCCATCAGAAACGAAACTCAGTTTAGCTGGATACAGGACCCTGGGTTGAAAGTTATTTTGTTTTAGGAGATTAAAAGTCAATGATCACCCTCTTCTAGCTTGAAAGATTTCAGCAGAGAGATCTGCTGTCATTCTAATGTTCTTCCTCTTGTAGATTATGGTTTTCTTATGTCTGGCTGCTTTCAGAATTTTCTCATTCATTTTAACTTTGGTGAAGTTAATTATAATGTGCCTAGGAGAAGACATATTTGGGTTGAGTAATCCTGGGGTTCTGAAACAATCTGCTATCTGAATTTCAGGATCTCTTAGCATGTCTGGAAAGTTCTCCTTCATTATCTCATGAAGAATCGCCTCTGTGCCTTTCAAAGTCACCTCATTGCTTTCAGCAATTCCTATAAGAATATTAGTTTTAATCAAATTATCCCAGAGATCTCTGAGAGAATGACCCATTTTTGCTCTCCTCTTCTTTTCCTCTTTGAGCATTTGGGAGCATTCAAAAGATTTATCTTCAATGTCAGAAATCCTTTATTCTGACTGTTCCATTCTGTTACTGAGGGATTCTACTGTATTTCTCAGATCTTTGAGGGCTGCAAATTCTTGTCTCAATGTGTCAAAATCTTTGCTGATTTTGTCTTTGAACTCATTGAATTCTTGAGACAACTTGTGAAATGCTCCTTGAATTTCTAATTCCAACTTTATCTCCATTCTATTAATCTTATTTGCAATCCAACTTCTGAATTTGATTTCTGACATTTCAGCCATCTGTTTATGAATGAGGTCTTCAATTGTGTCCGCCATATCGTTCCTTCAGGGGAGTTGGTCTACTCTGGTTATTCATGTTACTGGAGTTTTTCCACTGATTCTGCCCCATGATTATTTTACACCATTTGGCTATATAAGCAGATAATGTGAAGTTTGGTTTGGGGCTTCAGGGGTAGTGATTAACCAGCCCTTTGCCCAAAAGCTGTAACTGGTGTCTATACCTTTTGCCCTAGAGATTTGCCAAGAACCTGTATAGTGCTACGCCCTGGAGAGACTGGAGACCTGCTTGGTGTGGTGAGGTTAAGTGGCTCTGTCTTGTTTTCAGCTGGTTTCTGTCCTACCCTAGTGAATCAGTTACTCTGGGTTGAAGTCTCAGCTGTGGAGAAATACCAGCTATTAAGTCACCCCACCCCCCACGGGCAACAACTAGAAAAGGAAAATCAAACCTTCCCACAACCACACACCCAGGGTACCACTTTAGATAGTCCTTAGGTGATTGGCCCAGTTGAAGAGGTCCAAATCAATTGTCCCGGTTAGCACTGGTCTCAGGTGGGAGCGTTCAAAAGGTCTCCAGCAACTAGATAGCAGGGGGCTGCTGGCAGCTCAAGTATGACTAGTTCCTGTGCTCTGTGAGGTCCAAAGGACCAACCCAGAAAATGAATTAATCTGGAAAGGTTGATGCCTCCTTCCCCACCTTGCACCTCTGTCACACCCAGTCACTGGGAACCCCACAGGGCTGTGACCCAGTTACCTCCAATTAGCAGATGTTCCAGAGGTTTGCCACCTGCCTGAGTCACAGGGAGATCTATGTCTCCTAGGCCAGGCCACCGGTCTCTCCCACTATCTCACAGGGGGAGCTGAGGCCTGACAACCTCAGGTGCTTAATGGAGACTGGGGCAGTTCAATCAGTTCCAGCTCCACCCCTAATTAACGTTGCTGACACAATAGGACAACTTTGCAGAATTTATTTCTGTCCCAGCTATACTCCCCTGTGGATCAGACTCTGTTTGATTTCACAGAAACTGACTCAGCCCCAGTCTGTGTTACTGCCCAGAGCAGGAATGTCTGTCTTGGCTGTAGCCTGTGTTGGGGCAGCCCCGGCTAGAGCTCACACTCAGCTTTCAGTTTCTGCCTCTTCCCGCCTGCCTTCATCTCAGCTATGATTTCCTGAGGGCCAGGTGCATCTTAGGCTTTCTCAAGCAGTCCTCTGCCTCAGCCCTGCCCCAGGAGCATGCCATCTCTGCATGCAGGTATTCTAGTCCCCACCCCTGCCCAGGCAGGTACTGCCTCAGGCATATTCTTTATTCACGGGGCCTGCATTTCCATCCCACATCTGTTCCACCAGTGACTGCCAGTGAAGATGCCCGCTTCCTCTGATTGCCCAGAGAGATAGGGAGTGTCTCTCCAAAATATCCCCAGGGGTGTGAGCCCTATTGTTCCTGCCACTGCCACTGCTGCTCTGTGCTGCAAGTCACCACCTCTTCCTCTCCCATATGGTTCCCTCAGTTCACTATCCACTCCTCACTATTCACTCCTTACTCCCATGCCACAGAATCAGCACAGACCAGCAACTGCCAATGCCCTGTCTACACCTCTCAAGAAAATGAAGAATGTGGACTACATGGGGGACAGGCTTCTAGAACTCTGAGTGAGAGTGAAGGGGAGTGCTGGGAATTCAGAATTGCAGGTAGAAAATATATACAGTTTTATACAGTTTTATGCTTGGTGAAAAGAGTGCTATGGCACATTCGTAAGTCCTCTCTAGAGAAGAAGTTCTGGTTTTTCGAGGGTCTCTCCTATGAAATAAAATGGGAGGGGATCTAAACTCTGCTCACTTGTTTGTATAGAGTGTACTGTGAGCCGTTCTCATTGGGGAGAAGATTCTTGTCCACTTGGCAATGGATTTTGTACCTATTGTTTGTTTCTTTGGGTTACACCTTGCCTCAGCAGGATTGATGTGCATTCTTCAACCTTCTCTCTTGGCTCAGCTCCAAACCATCAACTTACTTGCTAAACTTCTGTCCTTTAAATCTCCTCTGGACAGGAGCCTCTGTGGAAAGCTGGCTCCAGTCAGCCATCTTGCCTCCACCCTCTGAAAATAATTTTATGGTTGGGGGTCACCACAACATGAGGAACTATATTAAAGAGTTGCGGCATTAGGAAGGCTGAGAAACACTGCTTTAAAAGAAGTTTGGGTAATAAAAATGGGATATTACTTGGAAATATGGTTTCTCTAAAGAAGCAAAATTTTGTACAAACACAAAGTAAACATTGGCATTTAAGTGGGAAGGAAAAGAAAAAGTGATTTAAATTTATGCTATGCACAAACTTGGAAACTTGGAAACTTCAGTATAAATTCAGCACTCTTGAATTTTTGTGCCTTTCACTTACAGCTCCATCAAATCAATAAATAGTGCAACTCCAATAGTCTAAGTATACTTTGAGAATAATAATCTATGGGGATATTACTATTTTAAAATGCTAATGTCACCAATTTGAAATATAACTAGAAATTTCCAAAACATTTTTAAAGACACTCTTTCCTTTTACCTTCAATTTTTATAATCTTGCTTTTAAAAAATTAAGCTGAATTTTTATTCAAATACTCCTTTCTTAATATGAATAAATTTTAATATTCTGGTGGTTAGATGTAAAATTTTATTTTTCCTTAAAAGAGAGAATTTCAATGTACTATTCTATTCTTATTCTATCTGGTAATTTGGATTTCAGCACAGAGGTAAGTGACAAAATATAATTGACATCCTAGGACATGCTATTTTTTTAAAAGCCATCTTTATTCAAATATAAGGGCTTATAATGTTTCTAGAGAGTCCATTTATTAACAGTATCTTAGTTCACAGAAAGGGAAATTCTGTTAATACACAGACAAGCATAAAATAGTTAAACTCTGAACACCCACCTACCAAATACTAGCAAAAAAGAATCTTGTTTGTTCTATGGTTTATTGTCTTTATTTTTTTTCCAGTTTTCCTAAAGGGTAATTAACAAATTAAAAACTGCATATATCCAAGGTGTCCAATAAAATGATTTATGTATGCATTGTGAGATAATATATACGCAATCAAATTAATTAACACAACCATCACCATACATATAGCTACCACTGTGTGTGTGCTGGGGGTGAAGACAATTAACATGTACTTTCTTACCAAATGTCAAGTAAATAATACATTATTATTAACTATAGTCAATATGCCATACATTATATCACTAAAACTTATTTGTTTTATAAATGAAAATGTATACCCTTAGACCCAATCATTTGAGATCCATTTCCCCAACCTGCTCTGCTCTTGCCAACCACTATTCTACTATCTGCTTTTAGAGGTTAAACTTTTTTAGATGCAACACATAAGTAACTTCACAATATTGGTCTTTCTGATCCTGGCTTATTTTATTTAGCATAATGTCCTCCAGGTTTATCAATGTCATAACAAATGGCAGGGCTTCCTTTTTATGCCTGAATAATATTCCAGTGGAGGTACAAAAAGATAATCACATTTTCATTATCCCTTTATTAGCAGACACTTAGGTTGTTTCCATATCTTGTATATTATGAATAATGCTGCAATAAACATGGGAGGACAGATACCTCCTCAAGATCCTGATTTTCTTTGGGATTTCTAGATCATTTGATAGTTCTGTTTTTCAACTTTTGAAGAATATTCCTACTGTTTCCCATAATGCTGTACCAATTTATGTTCCCATCATCAGTGCGCAAGGTTTCCCTTTTCTCCACATCCTTGCCAACATTTACTCTCTCTTGTCTTTTTGATAATAGCCATCTTAACATGTGAGGTGATAGTTCATGGTAGTATTAATTTGCATATCCTTATCCTTGGTGATTAGTCATGTGAAGCATATCTTAGCCATTGTATTAATATGCCTTCTTTTTAGAAATATCTATTAAGATCCTTTACCCATTTCTAATCAAGTTTTTGTTTGTTTGTTTGTTTTTGCCATTGAGTTGTGTGAATTCAAAAGGACTTCTATTAATGTCACACAAAAACTATTTTAGGAAAGGAAGAATATTTCCTGAACCCAACCCCTCAGCAAAGCAGAGAAAGGCACAAGGCATAGAGAGATCATTTCCCATGTAAGTCCCAGGCACTTAGAAGAAGGCATGTTGAAGAAAACCAAAATGTCTTCTGTTCCAGCAGGGTCTTTATATAGGCAGGAGTTAGGAACATTGACCAGTAAAAAGAAAAAAGAAAAAAAAAAAAAAAAGACTACATCTGTTTGTACTGAACTATGTCTCCCTGAAAGTCATATGTTGAAACTCTTATCCCCAATGGGTCTATATTTATAGATAAGGCCTTTTAAAAATTAATTAAGGCTAAATGAGATCATAGGATAGGGCCCTAATTCTAAAAGGCTTGTTCCTTACAAGGAGAGGGAGACTCCAGGAAAATTCCTGGGAGGACACTGTGAGAAGGTGGCTATCACAAGGCAAGAAGAGAGGCCTGCTGGCACCTTGATCTTGGATTTTCAACCTCCAAAACTGTAAGAAAATAAATTTCTTCTGTCTAAGCCATGTAGTTTGTTTTATTTTGTTGTTGCTGTACTAACAAATGCAAAATCCATTTTGTTCATCCACTACCTTATATTGTATCCAACACCAGCATTAAGGAAATATTTCTGTGTAAAGAAATCAATCCCAATCAGAGATAGCCAGGGAGAGAGAAAGAATACAGATAATGGAAACTCTATTAAAAGTGTTCCTTCAGAAACTGCAATCAGAGATGTTGGGAATGATGCGCACTTAGTGTAACAAACACTAAATGAATGTGCATTTAGTGTAACAAACACCCTAGTGATGTCTAGGGAAGCAGCTTAGGCAATGCAGACAATAATTGTTATGAAATATCTTAAGAATCAAATACTGATTTGTCTGTGTGCAAAACCAGGACACTGAAACATGGCAGACCAAGTAAGACTAGAACTGAAACAACGCCCATGTGCTGGGGCTTCCTCAGTTCATTACATTACAAGGCTGGAATGTAGACCTTAGCAGGCATCCTCAAACTTTTTAAACAGGGGGAGAGTTCACTGTCCCTCAGACCATTGGAGGGCCTGACTATAGTTTAAAAAAAAAAAAAAAAAAAAAAACTATGAACAAATTCCTATGCACACTGCACATATCTTATTTTGAAGTAAAAAAACAAAACAGGAACAAATATAGTCACACTGCCTCATGTGGTCCACGGGCCGCAGTTTGAGGATCCCTGCATGAAATACGATTTTTGTAGTTTATTATACATGTGATCATATTTACAGGTTTGAATAACATACAGGTATGTGTTTCCCATATATGTAATCATATTCCAGAATATAGTTTGTTCATCTCAGTTTATCCTTTGATTGCAATTAGAAAGCCTTAAAGTAAAGGGTCCCTGAAATATCACAGAAGAGGAGTGAGCCAAGAGGATAGGACTGACAATAGCCTTCAAGATTCTGGTGTCATCAGAAAAAGGATTCTCAAATTTATTGATGCCTGGGGCCCAGTGTTCCATACACCATCCTACAGTAGCTATATTTCAACCCTGCGATAATGTCTTAAGTATCTCAGAATTTCAAGTCTGAAGATGTTCAAATGCAGTCTTAAGCAACTATATCAGTCAGGGTTATCCAGAGAATCAGAACCAATAGAATATATTTGGCAAGTCTCATATTTATTTGTAGGGCAGGGTGGCAGACTAGAAATACAAGCAGAATTTCTGTGTTACAGGCTTGAGGCGGAATTCCTTCTTTTTTGGGAAACATTAGTTTTTGTTCTGAAAGCTTTCAACTGATTAAATGAGCCTCACCCACTTTATGGCGAATAAACTCTTAAAATTAACTGATTATAGATGTTAATCACAACATTATTGTAATAGCTGTATGTAAAGATATCTCACAACATCCAGACTAGTGACTGACCAGACAACTAGACACCACAAACAAGTCAAGTTGACCCAAAAAATCTAACTATTACAGCAACCAAAACAAATGCCTCGAGGATGGACCTGCCAAGGTAACATCTATTCATGAAACTCTTACATGTCTAAACTCATTGTGCAAAATCAATATTAACTTTGCATCAATGTCTATTATTACAAGAATATAGAGGGGACTGGATTAAAGATGGTGGCCAAGTAAAAGCTTCGCTGCAACTGGGCATGGTGAATCTGGGGACACAAGACTCCAGGCATCTCTGGCTGGTGGGATCTGCCTATAACCATCCCTTTGAGGACACAGGGAGTCAGCAAGGGACTTCTGGATCCCAAGAGGAGGACAAAAACAGTGGAAAACTGGCAAGCGGTTGCATGTGTTTGATTCACCTAATCCCGCCGGCAACCATAAGTTCAAGCAGCAGTGAGACTGCAAACCAAAAGGCCTTACCTGTGAACTGTTTTGGTGTTTTTGGACTTGGCACTCAGTTGAACTGCCTTGGGGAGAGCATGAGCAGGAGTGTGGAGAACTTTGGACATTGTCTGGGGCCCCAGACTGAGCCACTGAGCTGGGCGCAAGAAGCCATTCTGAGAGAACTGCCCCGGCAAGCTCCACCCTCAGGGTCCCAGAGCAAAAATTGGGTGGAACCCAGTAACCTGATAACTGAGCAGCCTAAAGGTGGGGGCTGAGCTGCCTTACAGCCTTAATCCTCAGGGGCAGGGTGAGATGGTTTTGGCACACTGGAGCCTTGGGCTCTTGCCCTGGGTAGAGTGCCATGATGTCACAGCTCATAGCAACCTCAAACTCCTGGGCTTGGCACCACCCAGACCTCCATAAGAGCTGTGCCACAAACCCAGACCCACGACCTGTACACACCTGGCATCCGCATGCCCGGACCAGGAACTGAGGGAGCTACACAACATTACATCCTCCCTCCCATGTCCTCCCTACCTCCACATTAGCCAACTCATCTGGCCAGGGACTCTGGTAGCTCTGTGCCCTGTGGAGCCCTCCCTGCCTCTGTGCAGAGCCCTTCTCCTGGCCAGAGACTGCTAGAGCCTTGGGTTCTCTGTACCAAAGTCACTGGATGCCAGGCACTCCCAGAACCATGCGCACCACCCCCAGCCCTGTTGCTGGATCCGGGTGTGTCACACACCAGAGCTGCTTCCACAACCAGAACTCCCTAGCTACAGCAGACTGAGAGGAACTATACAGGCTCACTCCCTACCAAAATTCAGCAACAATAGAGTGACCCTTCTGGGGTCTATTCTCAGAGAGACACCTCCCCAACTCTGAGGATGGCCAGAGGCAATGGTGAAAAACAATCATGGGGTGAAATCAACAGAAAAACTCTGGCAATATAAATAATAAGAGTAGCTCAACTCCCCCAAGGATCAATGGGGCAGAAACAGCACAAGATCCCAGAAACAAACAAATAGCTGAGATGTCAGAAATCGAATGCAGAATCTGGATAGCAAATAAGATCGAATTAGAACTCCAAGAAGTAACCCAAAATATAACTCAAAAATTCCACAAATTCAAAGAACAAATGACTAAAGATTTTGACACATTGAGACAAGAAGTTTCATCCCTCAAAGATCTGAGAAACACAGTACAATGCCTCAGTAACAGAATGGAGCAAGCAGAAGAAAGGATTTCTGACATTGAAGACAAAGTTTTCGAATGCTCCCAAACTCTCAAGGACGAAGAGAAATAAAGGGCAAAAACAGATCACTCTCTCAGAGAGCTCTGGGATAATTCGAAGAAAACCAATATTCGTCTTACAGGGATCCCCGAAAGTGACAAACTGGCTTCAGAAGGCACAAAAAAAAGAAAGAAAGAAAGGTGAAAAAAAAAAAAAAAAAAAACAGAAAAAAAACCCATTTGGGTTTGGGTTTCGGCAAGAGACTTTATTTTTTTTATTATACATAAAAATATGCACCATAGATGTGGCCCAACCCATTACCCTCCCTCTACTCAAACCTCCCCCCTCCCTTCCCCTTCCTTGGTCCTTTCCCCATAGTCTTGTGGTATAGTTGGGTTATAGCCTTCATGTGAAAGCTATAGTT
>CAUYPK010127614.1:0-18420 GCA_963574355.1 Loris lydekkerianus
TCAACGTAGCCTTCTTGGCATTTTCTTAGTTATTGTATGTAGACATTTGTATTCTGCATTTAGTAAGTTTTGCCTGTACCCATTCGGTGCATGTTAGATTCCTGTGGATCTTTATGAATCGCTCGAACATGTACAGGACCATTATCATTACCAATGTACATATTCCTAATAGCAGAGAGTGGGACCTTCTGGGACCCTCCTGTAGGACAACACTAAGCAAACCCAGAAGTTAATGTTTCCTTAGGAGCACAGCAAGGCTCTGAGTCACGAAGCCCCAAGTCAGCAGATGGCAAGTCCACCATCAAGATTAAAGGCATTATCCAGAATGCTGGAATAATTTTGACAATTTGAAAAACTTTAATTATTGCTTAGGGACAAAACGCCCACAAGAATCTCTGTGTAGCAGAAGGCTTCTGTGACAGGTGAGTCACAGTAAGTTAAAAAAATAAAATAAAATAAGGAGAGAAAGAAAGAAAGCAAAGCAAGGCATTGTACCATAAATGTGTTATATACATCCTATCATGACAGAGTCCCTTGTTTCTGAATCATATAATTTGTGGCAAAGCTATGTTGTGCTGGGGGAAAAAAAAGTCCAGAAAATGGAGAGAAGTTAGTCTTAGTAGAGCAAGGCTCTTTTCTAGTGACTACAGTTTTCATGCAAAGGATTTTTTTTCCCCTAAATCCTCTAACTCTAGGTCTTACTCCTCCTCAGGAGTGACCTGAGTTTGGTAGGAGAACTCAGCATACAGGGCCCAGCCCTACCCTCCTGCTATCCCCTTTTGCTCTGGTAATCTTCCCATCTGTAGAAAGCAGGAGCCGGGATGGCTTGTAGACCCTGAGGGTTTTTGGTCAGACTGTAACTAGGTGAATGAGTCTGATACTGAAGGAACTCAGGTTTGGGAAGCCTGCTGTTTCTACATACCATGGCAACGTACTTCCATCCGAGCTTTATTAATGAAAATGGGTTTTTACCTCCATCTGCCTTATCCCTTCAGAAGTCAGGCAGGCAAAAGAAAAGGCATTGACTGAGCCTTCTAACATTCAAATATTTATTATCAAATTGTCTTTAGAAAATTGCCTGGGAGATTTAGTTTCTGGCATTCATTGTACAAGGAGTTACAATATCATTTACCTACTGTCTAAATTAGAAAATAGCCATGGAAAATCACATGTAAAACCAATTGCCATAGATAATGTGGACATGGTGATTGTGGGTATACAGTGGACAGAGGCCATGAAGAAAGTGTAATTGAAAGATGCTTTTCCATGTCCAGAATGTTCAGAGTCTCAGAATCCTTTATGTCATCCACAATATATCCTGCCATGGCAGGAGAAACAATACCATAAATGTGAATTCTAAATACCTAGCTCTTGTTAAAAGCTACCACAACTAATTATAACCACATTGTCTCAATGGATGTACACCCATTCCATCACCTTTCTTTCCAGAAACAGAAACAGAATACTACTAAGAGCCCCTGCAAGATATCCTCTTAGTAGGTTTAAAAAGTCCCAAAGCTAACAAGCACTGCCTGAGAATCAGTCTCACACAACTGCTTGACAGCCTGTGCACATCTCAAACACTCAGGGGAGCACGAAGGAAGGGGTATGATCCTCCAAGATGCTGCTGTCAACCAGTGCAGCAGAGTAAACTGGAATTACTTGCAAAACCATCTCCACAACAGCAAAATCCTTACCATGTGTTGCTTTTGTTGATTCCAAAAACAATGGGAAAATGGTCCACCCAAAACAGAGGCTGTCCCTTCCTAATCATTTTTGTTCTTTTATATAACTGTGCCACTGAAATGAACAATATTCTAGAAACCCAAGACTGTCCACATGGCAAGATCTGACCAATGTTCCATTGCAATATTGCTTTAAGGCGATTTGTTTTGCAGGATTATAGTCTCACTACCATAAGAGGGTCAGGGAGAACAACCCCTGAATCAAAGGGAGCTCTGGTTCCTTCTCTCTTTGCAAATCCATTGTGGCAAAGCCAAAGTGGCCCCTGACAGACCTTTGCCTCCTTGGCAGCAGGGCATCTTTGGGTGAAAAGGAGGAGCCTTGGGGGGTGATGGAGGCACTTATTAAATTTTCTGGTAAAAAATTAAAACTTATATAGGGCCATAAAGATAGAGAGCAGAATAACATATTGAAAGGAATCAATGTCTTATGTTTTATTCTCCTCATCTGCCCAGGGCTGTTGTTTTGAGAATTGGCTCAGGACCCACACAATGCTGACTCAGAGGCATATTAAAAGATGTTAGAAGTTCACCCTTATTCTCCAGAAAGCTCTTGGCTTCTATAAACTTCAGGGAAGATTAAAGAGCTCATAAACAAGCTACTTAAGTTTGTGCCCCTTGTGTTCAACAGCTTCTCACTGTAGATCACATCAGCCACCCCTCATCCTTCATCCCAGATAATTCAAGTTCATAGGATATGCAAGTGCAAGTTACCTGATGAAAAATGCTTTCCTCTCTTCACTCTTATTCTTTGTAATAGTCCTTGTTAATTTGAACAACACATCTCAACAAGTTTTGAATTACTGTAATATGTTTCAGATATGTTGGGTATAGGGACAGTTCCTACACCCAACTCAGCTGCCATCTGCACCAAGAAAGCAATGATTTGTTTGACTGTCTCCAACTTACATGAGCTAAAGGCAATATCCAGGAATTATTTTCTTCTGGATTTTATTTAGCAATCTCTGGATACCCCTCTTGACCACCTTCTAGGATGTTAAAAATTAAGCAGAAACAGAATTTATGGAACCATTCAGCAACTCCAATATGATCTATAAGCCTTTCCCAGTGTTTAATGTTTTCAGAAATATATCTACCTCCCAACATTAGGGGCCCCAGGTACTGCCCATATTCCCCTAAGCATTTCAGTACTTTTCCCTGGTCAGAAGCCCTCTCTGCTCCCTCCACTGGGTCCTGGCTAGATTGGACAATCCACCATACCGGGCACTATGGACAGCAACTTGGCCACCATGACAGTCTGTACAGGTGGTCCTTACTCAATAACGATGTTGTGAGAGGCCTGACTCAGGCAGGCGTAAGGCTCTGATTGACTCATCACTTTCAGACAAACTGCTGACAAAGTCTGGTCAGCAAACAGTGGCCTGAATGCCCTTTTCTCCATCATTAAGCCCTTTTGTAACTTCCTGCTGTGCCGATGGAATAATGAGTATCTGTACTGGATCCACATTATGTTTCTTCCCCTTTTCTTTAATAATCAAACCTAAATTATAATCAGAAAATAATATTTAAAACTAAAATTTTAAATATCTCTGAAAATACACACATATATACATATAACTCTACTTTTGTATCTTGTTCTAAAAATTACTTCTTGTAAATAATCTTAGCTGGTGGCCCTGACATTGTGTGTTCATTGGTACCTTTTTGTGGTAACGCTCCAGAACCTTGTTCTATTACACCACAGACATAGACAAGTCCTGATAATAGGTACAAGTATTGAATGTAAAACAAAGAACAAAATTTCACCACATTCCTATGAAAATATGTTCTCACATTCCTAGGGTTTTGTAGTAGTGATATAGTATCAGTGGCAGGGTAAAGGGTCAACCTAAATCAACTCTGCAGCTTATTCCATTACACTCCATATGCAAAAGTTTAGATTGTAGAGTCTTCGCAGCTGAAATAGCTTGTTCTCTATTATAGGACACCAGATTGAGTTAGGGTTCATATTACTGACAGAAAATATTGTTAAATTAGTGCTTTAACAGCCTCTCACATGTTTATGAGACTGATGAAACAGGTGTAAGTTAAGTTTATCATTAGGTAAGAAAAACCTAACTTTACCAATTTACCTAAATTACAACCTATCTCATTGCCACATTTTTATGAATTCTAGGCAAAGTCTTCTCTCTAGCATAAAGAATAAGTTAATCACATACCAGGAGGATATTTTTCACCCAATTCTTAACTGTAGATACTCAAATAAGAAGTAGATGGCGTAAGATTCACACCAGGGATTAATCAAATGTGAGGCTTACCAACCTCTGCACTATTGACATTTTGGTCAGGCTAATTATTTGCTGTGAAGGAATGCTATATGCCTTGTAAGATATTCCATAGCATCCCCGATCTTTACCTACTAGACACCAGTCACGTCACTCAAAAGTGCTTCCAGACATTGCCAAATGCCCCCATGGAGGAAAAAGTTGTCTATGAGTGGGAACAGCTTGCCTAAAGAAAGGACTGAAAGGGTATCACTCTACCAGCAGAGATCTCACAGACCACCAAGGCTTGTACAAAAGGTTTTTATTGGCGAGGGAGGGATGCTGTAGAGCGGCACCAAGGAGGAGAGAAAAGAAGGGTGGGGGAGAGAGAGAGAAGAAAGGGCGGAGAGAGAGAGAGAGGAGAGACCCAGAGACACACAGAGAGAGAGAGAGCCCCTTTATATAAGTTCAGTTAGGGGAAGTCTTAGAATGGTGACAGGATGGTGGAATAGCCAATAAGGAGTTACTGCTCTGGCGGAAAGAGTTATTAGAGGAAGGCCCTAAGTTTGAAATTTTCAGCAGGTAGCTGTAACTTTAAGAGTGAGACCAGCTAATCTTGGTCTGTAGAAAGTAGGAAGGGGCTTTTCTGGGGGAGGGGCTTTCTCTGGGCAATTACCTAACAAGGACTATCATAAAGCCAGCTTGGATGGAATACATTGTCCTGGGCCAGTTAGCTGGACCAAGGAACAGGGATCATCAATAGATAACAACATAACTCTAGCTGAATCTATATGGCAGCTACTGTAAGGAGTACTGAAACCTCCATCCACTGAATGACTCCCATATTGAAGAGGTTTCCTCTAAGGTTGGGTTTTGTAGCTTTGCTCTGTGCTGAAGCTGTGCTATGGTCTAAATGTTTGTGTGCCCCTAAAACTCCTATGTTGAAATCTTAACAGCCAAGGTGATGATATTAGGAGGTGGGCACTCGGGAGGTGATAAACCTATGAGACTGGAACCCTCATAAATAAGGTTAGTGCCCTTATAAAGGAGACCTGAGAGAGACCCCCTCATCTCTTCCACCATGTGACAACATAGAGAAAAGACACTATCTGTGAACCAGAGAGCAAGCCCTCACCAGGCACTAAATCTGACAGCACCCTGACTTTGGACTTCCAGGTCTCCAGAACTATGAGAAATAAGCTACCATATATACTCGAGTATAAGCCAACCCAAGTATAAGCCAACCCCCTTAATTTTACCCTAAAAACTGGGAAAACTTAGTGACTTGAGTATAAGCTGAGGTGGAAAATGCAGCAGCCACTGGTAAATTTTTAAAATAAAAATATATACCCACAACAATTACAATAATTGAGGAATCAGTAGGTTAAATGCTTTTCAATATTTATTGCTAAAGAAAAACTGTAAACTAGTAACAATAACTTTACAACTTTAAATAAAGTGTAGAAAACTATAGCTTAACAGGTAATCAAGCTAAATCACAAAGGTTAAAATCCTTCAAAACTGGTTAAATGGGGTTTCCACTTAATTAAATGTGCCATTAAATATTGTGGGTTAAATAGTTCAGTGGAATACAGTTCAGTTCAGCCGCCTACCTCTTCAGCTCAGCCGCGACTTGTGGACCGAGCTGAAGCACCGCCCCCTCAAGCAGACGGCAGAAGACGACTGGAGACTACGTGCATTTGATTAGGTGCACGCACACCAAATCAAATAACCTATATGACCAGAGTATAAGCTGAGTTTGGATTTTTCGGCACAAATTTTGTGCCGAAGAAAATCGGCTTATACTCGAGTGTATACGGTAACTTCAGTTGCTAGAGGCAGTATGGAAACCCCAGAAAGTGGCAGTGATACACTTTTGTGGACATAAAAAAGAGATGCTTCCACCATCACTAAGGGGAACACCAGAGCTGACACTGAGGCAAAGAGAGCTGCCTCCCAGCCGTACCAGGTATCACAAGTGTCTCCCCTCATCTGATGAGTTCCAGAGCTCACCCCTATCTACTCCCGGGAAGAGAAGGAATGGTTGGCAGCGGAGGAGAACCAAGAAGCAGAGGGAGGATGAATAAAGATGCCAGACAGATGAGTAGCAGTGCCCCAGATTCTAGGAGCCACCGTGGTGACAGGAGTATTTGATGAAGTTGCTGAGCCAGTACTTCTACATCTCCCACCTGGCAGTGCTTGCCAAAACTGTCAGTCTACAGTGTGTCACAGGCAGCCAGTTCAACGCATGCCAAGAACCAGTGGTACCCCCAGGAATCCAGTTGTATGGAGCAACGCCCTTCGAGGACTTCCAGGTCGACTTTACTAAAATGCCCAGGTTTAGAGGGAAAAAGTACTGGCTGATGATGGTCTATAAGATTTGAAATAGGTAAAAGCCATCCCCACTGGGATAAAAAGAACAACTAAAGTAGTAAAGACATTGCCCAGAGAAATCGTCCAATGGTTTAGGTTGCCACTCTATTTTAAATTTGACAATGGGCTAGCCTTCATAACAGAACTAATGCAAATAATAAGCTAAAGCTTTGAATAATTTATAGCCCTCAAAGCTTAGACAGGATAAAGTGCATGAACAGGACCATAAGAGCAGAAATTGGTAAACTCTACCAGGAAGCAAAGCTTAACTGAATGCAAGCCTTGCTACTGGTGTTGTTCAAAGAGGCCTCTGTCAATCCTCTGCAATTTAGCAGGAACTCCTAAAAGAACTGGAAAGACTGAACTGAATAGACAAAAACCCTGGAAAGAGTAGCAAGGAAAATCTCCACTAGGGTAATTAACTGTGTTCTGTGTAGTCTTTTGTGTCTGTACATCTTTTCTCTCTGGAAGATCAAGGGGACCAAGACTAGGTCTGGAATCATAGCCTGGTCCCTGTGAAACAAAGGTAGAAAGGACTTTACACCATCATTCTGACCACACGCACAGCAGTAATGGTGGAAAGAATCCTCAACTGGAGTCATCACAGCTGACTGAATAGGGCTTCACTGCCCTTTGGAAAGTAAAGGTAACTTTTAAAACAATCAACATGCCCTGCTCCAGCCACATACTGGGAGCTGGCTGGTCAACGCATGGCTGAAGCCTGAGGAAACTCCTCGAGGGACTTGTCTTAATTGAAGTTTGAACTTCGGAAAAAGGGGGTAAAATGTTACAGGGAAAAGTAAAAACTTGTATATGTATTAGCCCACCACCATGGTACTATTAAGGCCGGAGTAGAGAACCCAAGAAGAGTCAGAGTCTCTAATACCTCAATGCTGAAAAGTAATTAATATTGGCACCTACAGAAACAAGCTGATATTGAGACCCCAAATTAAAATATATTGGAGTCTTAAAAGGGGGGAATGAGAGAGAATACCTGAGAAGGGTGAGGTCTAGAAGAACAGGTCTTCTCAAGGAGACCACAAGGATACACATGCAGGGTCCTCTCCATGGTGACTCAGCTTTTGGGACTTTGTAAACTTAACTTCCTGAATCTTGGAAATTTCCAAGTTCTGTGAAATCTTGTAGTTCTGTAGGGGTGGGAATAGCATCTCCAGCTTGATTCAAACTAGCCAATGAGAAGGGTACCTGTGGGTGGAACTTTTTGGTTTTCAATAAAAAGGGAAAGACCAAGGCAGTCGGGAAACATAGCCATTTGGAATTCTTCTATGCCGTAAGCTCCCGGCTGGTGAGTAAAGCCCTTTCTCTTATAAACATGGTGTTTGGGTGCTCTTTCTCTCCATTGGGCCTTGTCATCCTGCAACAAAACAACCTTTTTCTTATTTAAAAAAAAAAAAAAAAAAAACTTGGTATGTCTGAATGGGAACCCGGTAATGTGTTAACCTACTAATATGCTACAAAGGGGTCGAGGTTTGCTTATATCATTACAGAGCAACAAGAAAGGAAGTGGTTGCCAGGCCATTGGATCAAAAACCTCGACATCTTTAAGGATTTTCTAAGTAACATCTAATTACATGTCTGTAAATGTTGATTTACTGATTAGTTGATGGATAGCAAAACATATTTGTAACTAATGTGGCTTATTTATGTAATCTTTTGCAATAGTTTGGCTTGCCATGTCAGTCTTAGGCTGAACATAATTTGAATTTGATGCAGTTTGAACATAACAGGAGACTTAAAATATTCTATTATAAATTGGATGTTAGGTATATTAATGGTGTGGTTCTACTAAGAAGTTAAAGTTTATAGCATAACTGTGTTGAGTGCATTGAAAATGTTTTTGGATTTATAAGATGTGTCAACCTCTAGCCACTGACTAGAATATCAAAAGGATAATCAGAAATTGCTAAGACCAACTCTAGATCTGTATATTTGGCAAATTAGAGAAAACAAATTCCTTGTAAGGTACAAACTACCAAAACACATTTCAAAGAGACTGTTATTTTCATTCACTGTGAAGCCTGGATCAATCTCCTCTGAGGAACCTCTAACTGCCCACCTATATCAACGTCCAGTTTCAGCAGGAAGTAGTTTGGAGCGGTCAGCGTCCCTTTTCCCAATGGCAGTTGGAGCTTCTGTTCAGGAAGGAAGGATTGGCACAGGGTTCTACCACACAGGGAGCCCCCCAATTCTGTAGGTCTGGGTGAGCTCAGCATGCACTCTGTGGGCTCTAACAATGTTATGAATAAAGCAGTCAGGTTTTATGGTGCTTAACATGTGTCACTAATTCCACTTATGCATCAGATCATCAGCAGCTGGAGATTTGGTGACACAACAAGGTAAACCAGCAAACTTCTTGTTTCTGGCAATAATTACATTGACATTAGCAAAGGTGAGAGAATTTCATCTGTTTAACCTATATGGAAGTGATCTCCAGTCTTCTCACCCTTAAGAGTGTAATCTGTCACAAGAATTGAAATTATAAACACTGTCAACAGTGTGGCTACTCCTTCTCCTTTCTCTTCTGTGAAGGCCCTCACAAATTTTGTTAGAATAACTTTGTTAATTATTTTGTGCTTTTTTTCCCTTCTACTTAGCAGGAAGGAGACCTACTTGACAAGAACAGCAGATGAAACAGACAACTGCAGGTCTCTCTCTTACCCCATGGAAGAATATCTTAAACCAAAAAATGGGGATATGTTGAAGACTGAGGACTAGGCTTATAGAATCAACCGCCAGCTCTTGGAGAAGGCGCTGGGAGTGAGACAATCTCTTACACAGCATGGAGATGTTTTGCAGCCTGGAGACAAGCCCTCAAGCAGCTCCATGGGTTAATGAGATAAGATCAGTAGCTCATTCACAAGCATTATTCTTTGTAACTTTCATAGGGCAACAGGATGGGCATCAAGCCTGGGCGGAAAGAGCACTTGGTGGAAAGAGCAGTTAGCAATCATTAAATGTGATCCTAGCATGTGGGCCTCTGCTTCTGTTGTTTGAGGCTTCAATAAAAGGCCGAGAGAGGTTTCTTGGGGCTTTCAGGGAGCAGATGGGAAGCCCACCTCTTCTGGCCATGTACCTTGTCCCAGCTGTTTTTATTCACACAGTGATGGGGTGCCACAATGGGCACCAGCATGGCATCACTGGTAAAGTGAGACAGGCTGGTCCTTAGGTCCTAAGAAGTATGTGTGGCATGTGGCAATTTTGCTAGTCAAAGTTTGGGGTCAAAGGTAGCAGTGTATGCCAGTCAGGCTGGCCTTCAGTTTTGATACAAGACAATCACTTGAGCTCAGGAGTTTGAGGTTGTAGTGACCTATGATGACCTTTGTACCCTCAAGCTTGGGCAGCAGAACAAGAGTCTGGCTAAAAAAAAAAAAGATACCTTAAACTACATAGTGTACATTGACTGAGAAATGAGTATTTCTTAGATAAATATCCTTATTGTCATTAGATTCCTGTAGAAAGAATGCTTTCCTGAAATTGGAAATGACATGGCAATAATGTGATCTAAAAGTCAAAATTATCACTTTTATGAATGTCGTGGGGGATAAAGCAATATAGAAACATTATATTGACATATAATCAATCGCTTTTTTCATAGAAAAGAACTTTAAGGATTGAAGTTGACAGAAAAACAGTTAATGCAGGTTCAGGATAATCAAGGTCACATATAAGTTGTCTGATATTATGACTAGAAAACTGGCATGGTGTTTCAAAGACTCAATTGGTTCTCCAACCTCATAGACATAGGCCACATAATTGAGTTGGCATCAGTATGAAGCTCTCCCTGTGGTTCAAAATTTCTTATCTTAAATACCAAAGAACATCTGAAAGTTTAGAGCACAAATGATGGTGGGCACATCTAGGGTGCTTCCCAGAACACTAACTTAAACACAGAGCTCCTGACTCACAGAATCTTTAATCTACAAAACAGTGAGCTCAATCTCTGGGCTTCTAGGAAGAGAAGATATCTCTCTGGGATCCTGGGGATGCAGGATAACTACTGGAAGTTAATACATTCTAAACTCAAATGATCAGCTGAAAATCCATTCTACTTCCTGTGCTATGATCAAGAAGCTCTGATTTGAGATGACATGAAGCTTTTCCATTGCAATGGTTAAGCTACAAGTATGTCTCACTACCATAGTGGGATATATATATATTCCTGGATAAAGAATACCTTGAAAGAATATGGTTTATACAAGGCAAAAATGAAATAAAAACTAATTACAAGGAAAAAACGAAGTTGATATGGGTAAATCAATATTTAGCTTCACATTCTAGTAACATGTGAGGTCGACATTGAATCCTTCTTTTATGTAATGAAAACATTAATTTATAAAACACAAATTAAGATAAAGAACATTACACAGCATAGATATCAACCCTTGACAGTAGGTTACAAAACATAAAACATTTTTCTGAAGCATAAATGTGTTTTGCCTACTTACCATCCTTCTGGCAAGCTTCTCCTGATGTTTCTTTTGCTGAGCTAGATAAAATGCTCTTATCATGATGGTAATTCATAGTGGTCATAATAGAACTGGCCATCTAACAAAAAATGGAAGAGATACATTTTTGGTTCAGGAAGAGAGGATTTTTGTCAATATGGACTAAGTCTAGCTTGTTAATCAGGTAAAATGTTACGCCCTTCCTCTACCACCCACTTAGGGGATATCTGGCAACATATAGAAGCATTGTTGGGATGTCACAACTGCTGTCTGTGTTTATGGGATGTGGTGCTCCTTATGTCTAGTGGATAGTGGCCAGGAATGCTGCTAAATAACCTACAATGAATAGTCTTCTTCCCAACAACCCTGTAACAAAGAATTATCTGGCCTAAAATGTCAGTAATGCTGAAATTAAGAAATTATGCTCTGGAGAAATGGTAATACAGTGGCAAATAGAATGTATGAATCTGACTTTTGTAGTGTAAGACCAGCATTTGTAATTTGTTCTCACCAAAATAAATGGAAGGTTCTTGTTCATCTTTATAATGATTAGTAATAATTTCACTATAGCTGCTAATGCATATCAGGTAGGAAGCAAGTGTGCTGGCTGGTGTCTGTCCTACCATCAGAAATTCCACAGCAGAGAACTAATAGACTGGACTAGTGCCTCTTTAACTTGAGCATGCCAAAGTAATAGTTGTCTGGAAAAGCTCAGTACACTTTAGATTGCTACTTCCCAGAGATACTGATTCAGTGCATCTAGGGTCAAACCTGAACTATTTTTCTTCTTACATCTTTAGAAAAGCTTCAAGAAATGTCAAAGTTGCCGGTCAGGTTATTTTCAAACTCCAAAAAACCTATTACCTAACATGTTTAGTTGGGGGCCTGAATTGTGGTCCTGGGAAACTAAGGTACAGAGAGTCCAGCCATTTGACTCATGAATAAGCACAGTGAGCTACCCAACACTTGTATCACAGAATATGTTGTGTCTTCAGTTTTCCTCATTGTCATAATAAAAAATAGAGAAAGAGAGAAACAGAAAGAGAGAATCCATCACTCTCTCATACACCTTATAGTTTCCTGATACCTAACAAATTTGATGCCTCAAATTTTCTTCAATTTTACTAAAAATAGAGTAAAACTCTACTGCTATGTTGCTATCCATGTTACCTCCTGGTTTTCTGTTTGGTATGTTTTGGAAAATTGTGATTGAATCACTAAAATTTTGTATGTGCTCAAATCAATATTCATTTGGCTACAGGAAAAACTCAGAACTTCATGTGTAAGAAATTTGTGATTGAAGTGCAATTAGAAATTTTACGTGAATTTCATACTAAGGAATAGTGAAAGTTAGTACAAGAGGTGAAGTTCCCAGTTTTTTCTTTGTGTACTTCATTTTCTACTCAGCTAATAATAATTAGTATATAAACCCCCCACTACAGTCTTTTAATTTCAAAATATATGGAAATTGACCTAAACATTTCATTTTTAAGTAGCTTATTTGGTATAGAATCAGAACATGCAGTGTTAAAATGATTCCTTAGAATAAATGCCTTTGCATAGATGCAAAAAAAAGAAAAACTTGGGGAGGTATGTTATACATTTCATACTTGGGGATATATCTAATGGACTTAATGTTATGAACAATGTAAAGGATGTCAATCAGCAGAATTGTGACTATAATAAAACCGGGTCAGAAAGTAGGCCAGAAAAATAATGCTGTTTCCTGTAACATAAAAAAATATAGAAGTTCATCCCCCTCCAAAAAGAAATAAAATATTTTAAGACCACAGATGACTTGACTCGTCTCCATTAAGAATTATACTTAAATGGATAATTTAACTTAATGGATTTTCTAGATTAGCTAAAAGAAATAATATAACATTAATGGAAAGTTTTCAAACAGTAAATTTGTATTCATCATTTGATACATATAGTTAATGATAAAAGCGTTCATCTAGAAATTTAAGTATAGTAAGAGATATAACCAAATCACTGAGCAAGACGCAAGCCTTGCCCTCATGTAGATAGGGTATTGGGCAGTACTCCTGGGTAATGGAAGCGGAATACACCATAGCCCTCCAGCAGCTGGAGCAGAGTATTGTTTGAGGAAGCTTATGAGAGGGAGAAAGAACACTATTTGGGCCAGCAAATTCATGGTCTGGCTCTTCACCCTTATTGGAACTCTGATGGGTTGATATCTCCTGTGGGCAAAGGTGAACTTTTATCCATCACACCCTCCTCCCACCATTGGCTTCACTAGCCCTCCAGGAAATGCTGCCTCCAAGTCTAGAGCTTCCCCTTTCAGGCTCTGAGTTACCTGAGAGTGGGCAAGTGTCCTTAACTCAATGGCATGAGGATAGAAAATCAGTGGGAAAGGGAACAAACTGCCTTCTGAGGTCCTCTGGATGAAGTAAGGCTGGGGAACATAGTTCCTGACCTCCACACTCATCTAACCCCAAAGTTTGGCTCACCCCACCCACCTTACAGAAAGTCAGCAAATAGAGGAAATCTACTGCTGTCTCACTGTCAAGTCTCACTCATGGGATGAGCATGTCTCAGATGCCCACTCCTTAATGAAAGTTTTAATTTTAACTCAGACAGGGTTAATATTCATGAACTATTATCCATATTTAATAGGCTATCAACTGTTATCTAAGATTGAACTTTTAATGAATGTATTATCTCATCAATTAATGACTGTACTTGTTTGCCCCTCATCATAATGTGCATGTAGACAAATCAGCAGTCTGGCCTCTTTGAAATCCCTTTAAATTTTATATATGGGAGGAACCATCAAGAATACACATACATTGTTAAGAGAATGGAGTGCCATTTGCAACAATTATACTATTAAAGCCCAATCTAGGAAAAACTGGGATTTGAATTATTGCTTATTGTGGAATATACTTTTGAGGGATATTATTAATAGTTTAATAAAGGAGGACATATTTGGCTGTGTTGGACCTGCAATTCACAGGTCATTTTGAGATGATTTTTCTAACAGTACAAGACATCTTTATGTGTTGAAAAGAATTCAAACTTACCCTTCCACAAATGCTCGAACTAGAAAGTCCACAAAAAAAAAAAAAAAAAATATATATATATATATATATATATATATATGTATATATCAATACCTACAGACACAAAATGACACTCCATAGGGATGGAAATTTTATCTGAAAACATTATGTCTATAAATATGAGAGCCATATACAGAAAGATAAGCAGAACTCCAAATACTTTACAATAAGTAAAGAAATAAAGAGTTAGAATAAAGATAAAGGATTTTTTGCCTCTATGGTTAGACTATATTTAGGCCAGTGATCAGATACCAAAATGTATGTGCCTTAGAATCACAGAAAAATTCTTCAGTTTTTACCAACAGAAGAAGCAGTTGTTAGCAAATCAAAGTCCCGCCAAACCACTTCCAAATATGTTGTCATACTCTACTCTTTAAGTAGACACATCAGTCTAACACTCCAAGATAGAACAGGAAATTTGAATTAAAATTTCATATGCCTGTTTGTAAACCCTTCTTAAGATTTGAGAATTTCAGGAGGAGTTTATACCATTTTCTCATAATAAAGAAAACCTCATTAATCTGGATAATTCTTAATAATTTAGTAATAAGAAACAAATGAAAACCTGATTAACATAAGCCCTTTAAAAACCACTTTGACCTCTAAGATCTTTTTATCAGTGAGATTTTCAACAAATATGCAACCAAATTCATGGGTGCTACCAAGCCCAGTCATGGACACGTGAGAAGGGACTCCAGTGCCTTAAATACTTACTTATTGGACTCTAAAGTGCCTCCTGAGCCTTTCTCTTACACAGCCTAAACACATTCCTCATAAATTGCTTATGCTCTTTGCATAATCTATAAAGATGAATCAGTCTTCAAAGTACTTTTTTATAATTGCAACTGAGGCTTTGGCATCCATAACTCGGTGATTATGGCACCGGCCATATACACAGGGGCTAGTGGGTTCTAACCCAGCCTAGGCCTGCTAAACAATGACAACTACAGGAAAAAATAGCCAGGCATTGTGGCAGGTGCTGTAGTCCCATCTACTTGGGAGACTGAGTCAAGAGAAAAAAAATCACTTAAGCCCGTCAGTTTGAGGTTCCTGTGAGCTGTGATGCCACAGCACTCTACCAAGGGTGACATAGTGAAACTCTTGTCTCAAAAAAGAAAGCAAAAATATTTGCTGGTGTAAATTTATCTTGACTTCCACAGAAAGCAAGGCAAATATTAAAAAAAAAAGAAAAAAATATAATTGCAACTGAAATTAAAATATAAATTCAAAAGAAAACATTTACTCTGAAAATGTAATGTAAACATGTAAAAATGTAAATGTAATAAACATTTACTCTGTAAATCTGTATCATAGTATGAAATCTTACTCTGATGTAGAGAAGCTTGAGTAAAGTGTTTCTAGAATTAAGGAGTGAGTGATTCCAGGTGAATTATTTAAGAAAATACTTATAGAATTTGAACATGCATGCTTCATTAGTTTTGCTTTAACAGACAGAAAAAAAACATATTAATATGTGACTATTAGTCTTAGGCAAATGCCATTTCTTTGAAAGTCTTAAAGCCCTGCTTCAAACAAAATTCCAAGATAAATGAGATTACCTTAAATGGGGCATATGGCCCATTTGGCAACATATTGGCAGTGGAAATGCTTTTTGCTTTATTGTTTTCAAATCCTTTCTCACTAATAATAGTGAAGTTAAATGTTCTATGTGTTTAATATATGTTCTTTTCTAGAATTTCACACACCCAAATGCATAAGATGACACAGTTAACTACATGATTTTCTTCATCTTCTCACTGAAAAAAAAGAAGTAAAAATAAAATTCATCACGGATTTCCTCTAACACACATTAGGAATCGATAACACAAAGGCCTTTATCAATGTAATTGCAGAAAAAAATTCTCCAAAAGTATATTTAAAAATGCTTTTTACTAATAACTAAAATTTTTGCTTTCCTATCTAGGATATATGTGAATAAAATACTAAATTTTAGATGATTTTCAAAGCTCATATTACTCTGTCATTATATTTTATACAGATGTTATTTTACTTGTCTTAGGAGTTTGTAATAATACAACACCCAGTAAATAGACATCATACCTAGATATCACCATTTTATGTTTGAATCACCTGCAGTTTGTTTGAATCACCTACAATTTAAAGAGGTTTAGACTTAACTTGCTGAGTTTCAAATGAAGTTCAGATGCCAAAGCCAAGATCAGTTCCAGTTCTAACTCCAAATTCAAGATTATCACCCTGGGCTGAAACACCAACATTTCTGAGGAACTACTGAAAATGCCTCCTAGATCCATGCAATGAGGTTTTGTAATTTAAATACTCAAGCCAGATATCTGCTGCATCCAAGAATCGCATCTCACATTAAAAGACAAATATAGACTCAAGGTGAAGGGACGGTCATCTATACTCCAGGCAAATGGAAAGCAGGCATTGCAATCCTGTTCGCAGATGCAATAGGCTTTAAACCAACCAAAATAATTAAGGATAAGAATGGACACTTCGTATTTGTTAAAGGTAATACTCAATATGATGACATCCCAATTATTAATATTTATGCACCCAACCACAACGCATCTCAATTTATAAGAGAAACTCTAACAGACATGAACAACTCGATTTCCTCCACTTCCATAGTAGTTGGAGATTTTAACACCCCTTTAGAAGTCCTGGATAGATCCTCCAAAAAGAAGCTAAGTAAAAAAATTTTAGATTTAAACTCAACCATACAACATCTGGACTTAACAGACATCTACAGAACATTTTATCCCAACAAAACTGAATACACATTCTTCTCATTAGCCCACAAAACATACTACAAAATTGACCACATTCTAGACCACAAATCTAACCTCAGCAAATTTTTAAAAATAGAAATTATTCCTTGCATTTTCTCAGACCATCAAGGAATAAAAGTTGAACTCAATAACAACAGGAACCTGCATACCCATAACAAAAACATGGAAGCTAAACAACCTTATGCTGAAGGACACATGGGTCATAGACAAGATTAAGAAGGAAATCACCAAATTTTTGGAACAAAACAACAATCAAGACACAAATTACCAGAACCTCTGGGATACTGCAAAGGCAGTCCTAAGAGGGAAATTGATAGCACTGCAAGCCTTCCTCAAGAAAACAGAAAGAGAGAAAGTTAATAACTTAATAGAACATCTCAAGCAACTGGAGAAAGAAGAACTCTTCAACCCCAAACCCAGCAGGAGAAAAGAAATAACCAAAATCAAGTTGCGGGCAGCGGCGAGATGGCTGCCACCGAGGGGGCCGGGGAGGCTGCGCCAGGCGGCTAGCCGGGTCAGCCAGAGCAGCCGCCGCCCCAGCCGCACCCGCCGCTGCTGCAGCAGCAGCAGGAAGAGGCGATGGTGGCCGAGGCCGGAGAATCGGTGGCGTCCCCCATGGACGACGGGTTCCTGAGCCTGGACTCACCCACCTATGTCCTGTACAGAGACAGAGCAGAATGGGCTGATATCGATCCGGTGCCACAGAATGATGGTCCCAATCCCGTGGTCCAGATCATCTATAGTGAAAAATTCAGGGATGTTTATGATTACTTCCGAGCCGTTCTGCAGCGGGATGAAAGGAGTGAACGAGCTTTTAAACTGACCCGAGATGCCATTGAGTTAAATGCAGCCAATTACACAGTGTGGCATTTTCGGAGAGTTTTCTTAAAGTCGCTTCAGAAGGATCTGCATGAGGAAATGAACTACATCACTGCGATAATTGAGGAACAGCCCAAAAACTATCAAGTCTGGCATCATAGGCGAGTATTAGTGGAATGGCTAAAAGATCCATCTCAGGAGCTTGAGTTTATTGCCGATATTCTCAATCAGGATGCGAAGAATTACCATGCCTGGCAGCACCGACAGTGGGTTATTCAGGAATTTAAACTTTGGGATAATGAGCTGCATTATGTAGATCAGCTTCTAAAAGAGGACGTGAGAAATAACTCTGTCTGGAACCAAAGATACTTCATTATTTCAAACACCACTGGCTACAATGACCATGCTGTGTTGGAGAGAGAAGTCCAATATACCCTGGAAATGATCAAACTAGTGCCGCATAATGAAAGTGCATGGAACTATTTGAAAGGGATTTTGCAGGATCGGGGTCTTTCCAAATATCCTAATCTATTAAACCAATTACTTGATTTACAACCAAGTCACAGTTCCCCCTACCTAATTGCCTTTCTTGTGGATATCTATGAAGACATGCTAGAAAACCAATGTGACAACAAGGAAGACATCCTTAATAAAGCACTAGAGTTATGTGAAATCCTAGCTAAAGAAAAGGACACTATAAGAAAGGAATATTGGAGATACGTTGGAAGATCTCTTCAAAGCAAACACAGCATGGAAAGTGACCCACCAACAGATGTGCAGCAATAAATAACACAATCCAGAAGAACTTGGTGGGATGCTTTTGTTTTTTAAGGGACTTTACTGCGGAGCTTCAAACTAGAGTGGTCATTGCCTTTGCTCGTGGTGTAACTCTTGCACTGCACAGGTACTGCTTCTTAACAAGAGCTAAGTGGATG
>CAUYPK010127615.1:0-12680 GCA_963574355.1 Loris lydekkerianus
AAAGTATCTCAGGAATGGAAGAAAAAGTATCCAATGTACTCAGCCCTACTATGAAGCTAAATTATAGCTTTCACATGAAGGCTATAACCCAACTATAGCACAAGACTATGGGGAAAGGGCCAAGGAAGGGGAAGAGAGGGGAGGTTTTGGTGGAGGGAGGGTAATGGGTGGGGCCACATCTACGGTGCATCTTAGAATGGGTACAGGCGATTGCACTAATGTACACAGCTATGATTTAACAATTAATAAAATAAATAAATTTAAAAAAAAAAGAATTTGGTTGATGTATTAGCAATTTGAGTTAAACATATTTAAAAGTACATTTGATGCATTCAGTGAGCTCCAAGAGGAGTAGTTTTGTTAAGTCTTACCCTGTAATGTTTTGCTTTTAATTTTGATACCAACCTCCCAACAGTTTGTCATCAAAGTTGGCCACTCCCACCTTGCATTCTCACCTCTGCTTCACTAGCACCACGCTCTGGGACCAAAGACTCCAGTTTCTTTTACTGTATGCCACAGATTTTGTCCTCTCCACTTGGACATCTAGGAGGCTGGCTGCTCAAATTTAACATGCCCAAAACTGAAGTCTGTCTCTGGAATCCCTCCTTACCATCTTCTCCATCAACTCCTCCTTGTCTAAATTTTGGTTACCACTTACTATGGTGTCATTCAGAATCCCATCTTTGATTCCCCTTTTTCTCTCACACCGCTACCCAATCTATCAGGATGTCCTGTGTGCTATACCCACAAAACATAGCCTACATTTGTTTGTTTCCCACCATTTTTGCCTTCGCCATTTTGGTATTTATCCTGTAATGTTATAACAGCCTTCTAATTAGTCTCCATACTTCTTTCTACTCTTGTCCCCTTGCAACTGATTTTTTTTCCATAAAAGTTACAATAATACCTTTAAAACATAAATCTGACCATATCAGTTCCTGTGTAAAATTTCCATTACCTTCACATTTAACTTGAAATAAAACTCCAAACTCCTTACCTTAGTTTACAAAGTCCTAAGTGATCTCACTCCTACCCATCTTCCTGACTTCATCTCTTAACACCTTTATCTTTCCCTCATGCTACTGATATGTCAATCAAGTCACCATTTCTAGACTATGTCAAGCTAGTTCTTCATCTCAGATTTGCCTGCTCTCATTTGCTTGAATAGCAAGGTTAGTTCCTGCTTGTCATTCAGATCTCATCCTAAACGTAAAAAGGATTCTCCAACCACACAATCTAAAGATGCCGATCACTTGCTTTTATTCTACCTTAGTCCCCAAAGGGCACTCATCAGGAATTTCTCTTTCTATTCCTGTGGTTGTTTGTTCTCAGCCTCCTCCCACCAGGATGCCAATGCCCTGAGACCCATCTCCATCTCTGGTTTGCTCTGCCTTCTACCCTTAAGTGTATCCAGCATGTCAAGGATTCTCAGTAAACATTTTCTGAAATAATAAATAATGATAATGCTCTGCATCTCACTTAATATTTTTAAATTCTGTCATAAAACTCCTTGGTCCATCTCTAATTCATCTTCTTCTCATCATTCTCACGAATGGACATGTATTCAGGCTTCTGATTACTTTTACATGGACTATGCCAATAGTTTGAGTGACCACATCTACCTCTTTTCTGAATACCTGCTAATCAGCCTTGTACATTGCTCCTGAGATAATAGTGTTAAGGCACAAAATTGATCATGTCACTTCCCTATTTTGGAAACTTATTGAAGGCATCTAGTAGGCTAACAAACCTACTGTTCTGTCCCTGCCCTCCTCCAGTCTCACTTCTTCCTCTTTTCCTCCTTCACATCAGTTCTTGACTGCGCACCATGCATCAGTGAGATGGTGCTTAGTCACACCTTCACGTCGTCTCTTCCTCCCACTCTATCATCTGAATAACTTCCTCCTTTCCTTTTAAACTGAGATACGCAGGTATTAACCCCAGAAACTTCCTCCCCTATTGGAGTAGGTGTCCCTCATCCCCCTCCCCAGGACTCTCCATTTAATTCTTTCAAGGCACTTGGTAGAGTGATGTGTTTACTTACTCATCTGTCTCTCACTAGATTTTAATTTCTCTCAGGACTATCTATCCTCAGGAATTACAGAACACCTTACAGACTAAGTGTGCACTAAATGATTGTAAAATGAGATAACTGTTTTCACAAAGTGGCATGGTAGTATAGATCTGCACAATTATTTTCTTGTTGTTGTAGGTTTATAAAAGGACTCAGACAACTTTTTAGAAGTCAGCTTGTTTTTCTCAGAATTCATTTCTCTTAATATTTCCAATGAGTAGTATTCACATGGCTCAAACCCCAGAATGTATAATCAGCTATACAGTGAAGTCATCTTCTGATTTGCCCAATTTCCATCCCCATCTTTTACATAACCTGTGTTCTTAGTGTTTTATGTAACCTTCCAAATTGTCTTTGTTGGTACATTCACCCAAGCAAATATGGTTATTGATTCTTAACTTTCCCCTTATTAGACAAAAGGTAAAATAAACACACTACTTTTATTTACACTTGACAATATGTCTTAGGTATGTTTCCACCTTAGTACATAGAAATTTTCATCCCTTTTTTTATAGCTTCACAGCATTACATCAGATAGATGCCATATAATTTACTAACTTGCTCCCTATTGATATAAATTTGGTCTGCTTCCAAACTTTTACTACTGCAAACAATACTACAATGAATAACTTGGAACACATATCCTTTCACAAGTGTGCAAATATGAATGTTGACTGAATTTCTCAAAATGTATTTGCTGAGTCAAATGATTTTTGCAATTAGAATTTTGATAATCAGAGTGATATCTTAATATGTTAACAAATTTTATTGCATATTAACTTTCTGCCCAACTAATGCACTGAATTCTCCAATTATTTGTGTCAGTTTCTCAATTGATTCTCTTGCATTTTCTGAGAATAAAATTATCTCTTAAGAAAATAGTAATAATTTTACCTTTTATAGTTAACGTATATACTCGAGCATAGGCTGAGTTTTTTCAGCACAAAATTTGTGCCGAAAAATCTGAACTTGGCACAAATTCGTGCCGAAAAAACTCGGCTTATACTCGAGTATATACAGTAATATCTCTATTTTACTGATTATGTGTTGACTGAAATTTTGAGTACAAATTTAAAGAGCAAAAATAGACTTTTTGTCTTTTTGCTGACATTGTAAACATTCTAATGTTTTAATATTAAGTACTATATTGACTTGCAGGGGAAGAAACCATATACATCTATATAGTTATGTATACAAGGTCAAACAATTAAGTTCCCCAATTCATGCTAGAAAAAGTGCTATGTACATCATTGCTGAGTATCACTATGATAACCTTCAAAGTACTGGAAAAGTATACACTGATGACAACACTTTGTCCACCTCTCAAAGCAAATTTTTTTAACTCTTTTTCTGAAATGGCCATCAGAGTTATCATCATACAAACTCTGACAATTAAGTTTGCAAACTAATCCTACAAAATGCTTTGAAAGGTAGACTAGGTGCTGGCATCCATGCATACCTTACCAGGGGAGTACTCCAAAGGTGACAGCAATGAAATTTAGCAATGAGGTATGTAGCACTTTTTTTAGGATAAGTTTGTGAACTTAATTGTCAGACCTCAAATATAATACTATTAATGATTATAGAACTATTAAACAATTATTCTTTAACTAGTAGGTATTTAATCTTGTTCAATGCCTTTCTATATCTATGCAATAAAATCAACCCAGTCATGGAATAAAATTAGTAATTCACTAACATGTACTGGATTATATTTACTAAATTTTTATTTAAGATATTTTATCGACCTTTGTAAGTGAGGGTGCTTTCTTTATGTTATGTTTTCCAACTTTTGATATCAAAGTTATACTCAGTTCAGTAAAAATTTTTAATTTCTTGGGGTTTTTTGTGCTCTGACACAATTTTACTTATTTGCTTATATTTAATTTCAAAATATTAGAGTTATGAAAGGTTTTGTTACAAGGCTTGGGTCAGAGCTATAAGTGTGCCCATCACCCAAATAGTGTTCATTGTACCAATTATTGGGGTTTTTGTGGCTCTCCTGTTTGATTTCCAAAGAATTTTACTACCCTCTGTGCACCTTTGTGCCCATCAATTTGTTCCAATTTCTCAGAGAACACATGTGGTATTGGGTTTTTCCATTCTTGTAACATTCACTTGGAATAATGGTCTCCAATTCCTTCCAAATTGCTGCAAAAGGAATTAATTAATCCTTTTTAGAGCTGAGTAGTACTCCATGGTATACATATACCACATTTTGTTAATCCACTCATGAATTGATGGGCACTTGGGTTGATTCCACATCTTTGCAATTGTAAATTGTGCTTCAATAAACATTAGAGTACATTAGAAAACATTAGGTGGTTTTTGATTAAAAAAAAAAAAAAGACTTGTTTTCCTTTTTGTAGATACCCAGTAATGGTAATGCTAGATCAAAAGGTGGGTCCGCTTTTAGCTCTTTAACAAATCTCCATATTGTTTTCCTCGTATTATACTAATTTGCAGTTTCACCAACAGGGTATAAGCATAGCTTTCTCTAAGCATCTGCACCAACATCTATTATTTTTGTACTTTTTTTAAAAAAGCCATTCTAACAGAGTAAGATGACATTTCACTGTGGTTTTAATTTGCATTTCACTGGTGACTGGTGATGTTGAGCATTTTTTTCATTTTTTTGTTTTTTTGGCCATATGTCTATCTTTTGAAAAACTTCTCTTCATGTCTTTTGCCCACTTTTTAATGTTTTTTTTCATGCTAATTTATTTGAGTTCTTTGTAGATTCTGGATATGGAACACACTGGCCTATGTATCTTGAACATATTTCGCAAATGTCTGCGAATCAGCTGGAATTCCTCTGGCAATAAATAACAGAAAAGCAACTAGCAGTTGTTTAAACAAATAGGAGAGTTCATAGGTTGGTGTTCCAGGGTACATATAATTGCCTAATAATGTTGATAAGGACCAAGGACTTTTCTGTCTTTCAGACTTTAACATGCAGGCCTTCATCCTCCTGCTTGTTAATTTGCTATCTCAAAATGGTCATTTAAACTTCCTGTATCACATCTATTTTCTCTACATGAAGAATAAGGAAGACTATTTAGTGGTATGCTCACTAAAAGCTCTCCCTCTCTCTCTCTCTCTTTTTTTTTTTTTTTTCAAGAAAGCAAATGTTTCCCATAAGTCCTACTCAGCAGTTTTATACGTACACCTCATAAGCCAGACTATATTAAATACCCACCTCTACTTTGAAGATGGCTTGAACTGGTGCTGGGTAGTTTAGCCAATGAGCAGTGTCTGCCATAGTCTACCTGGAAAATATTTTTAATTGTTTTTGAGACTTATCTCAAGACCTACATCTTATAAATTAATAAATGCACATATAAGTTATAAATATGTTTATATAAGCACATATTAAATACAAATAAAATAAACATGTACTCAATACTAACTTGAAAATAGTTAATCAACACTTAAGTGCATGTGTGGAAGTAAAATTCAACAGAAATTAAGTAGGTGGGAGAGGAGGAGGAGAAGGAGAAGAAAGAAATGGAATCCTTTAGGAGGAATCATACCTAAAGGGTACAATGCATACTTTCTTTTCCTTTTTTTTGAGACAGAGTCTCAAGCTGTCACCCTGGGTAGAGTGCCGTGGTGTCACAGCTCACAGCAACCTCAAACTCTTGGGCTTAAGCAATCCCTTGCCTTAGCCTCCCAAGTAGCTGGAACTCAAGGTGCCTGCCACAACACCCAGCTATTTTTTGCTGCAGTTGCCATTGTTAAGCTGGCCCATGCTAAGTTCGAACCCATCAGCCCTAGTGTATGTGCCTGGCACTGTAACCACTGTGCTACAGGTGCTGAGCCACAGTACATACTTTCTGACCAAAGGGAAAACCTATGACTTTGACTTAAGGTTCATAAAAGCAAACTATGTAACCAAAAATGTGTGCCCCTGTAATATTCTGAAATTTAAAAATATATAGAAATAAATACATACTTATAACATATTAAATTACAATGTATTAATTTAATAAATACTAATAACTTTATTTATTAAGCACCTTATTTATAGTACCTACTAGGTGCTATTATAGATACTCGAGCAATGAAAAAAAGGCTTTTTTCCTTGTGGAATCTTCATCCTAGTGTTTACCCTTTATCCAATATTTCCACTTCTAATAATTTACCTTAAAGACTACTACTCCAGGACAAGGATGCTCACTGATGACATTTCCCTGTGGTTTTAATTTGCATTTCCCTGGTGACTGGTGATGTTGAGCATTTTTTTCATTTTTTTGTTTTTTTGGCCATTTGTCTATCTTTTGAAAAACTTCTCTTCATGTCTTTTGAAGAACCAGAATAATGAAAATATGATAGTACATCAATATCAGATAAATTAATTATAATAAATCATATAAAATAATAAAATATAATTATTTAAAAGAATGTACTTCTTACTTCATAGAGATATATGAGCATGAGTAGTTAACTCCAATATATATGTAATGAAAAAAACTACAAAGCAAAATATAAAGTTAAAGAAAGAAAGAAAAATTACTTTTCAAAGAAAAATCCATCCAACAATCATAAGGACTCTCAAAGGGCCTTGAATAGCCAGAATATTTTTTTTAAAAGACCAGAGCATTCTTCCTTTCTTTTTTTTGGATGCACACTACCCCCCTGCACTTTTCCCTTGCTCTTTCCCTACTCTCTTTTCCTCTCTCATGCCCTGTCTTCTCTCTTCCTAAAATAAAACAAAGCCTATACTTTTGTATTCTAATCTTGTCCTACAGGAGAAAAAAAATAAAAAGAATAATAAAATTGGAGGATTCACACTTCCTGACTACAAAGCATATTACAAAGATACTGTAACCAAAACAGTGTGGTATTGCCATAAAGACAGACAAATAGACCAGTAGAGCAGAATAGAGAACCTGGACATAAACCCTTGTGTGTATGGTCAAAAGTCTTCAACATGGGTGCCAAGACCATTTATTGAGAAATGATGGTCTTTTCCACAAAAAAATGTTGGGATAACTGGATATCACATGCAAACAAGTGAAGTTGGACCCTCATCCTATACTATATACAAAAATTATCTTAAAATAGATTAAAGACATAAATACAGAACCTAAAGCAATAAAACTAAAAGAAAACAGAGGAAAGCATTATGATATTGGACTTCACAATAACTTCTTGGATGTGATCCCAAAAGCACAGATAACAAAAGTAAAAATAGACAAACAAGACTGTATCAAAGGACACAATCAACTGTGTGAAAAAGGCAACCTACACAAGGAGACAGGCAAAGGTGGCCAACTATAGGCAGCTTTCATCAGCAGGCCTCATCTAGAAGGAGAAAAATTGGACTGAGGTGAACTCAAAGTAGTGGAAATTGGGGGGGTAGATTCCAAGGAGAAGAAATCAAGATGCTCACCAATCCCACTGAGACAAACTGTGAGGACAAAGATGAGAAAAAGGAAGGAAGAGAACAGAAGAGAGTTAGAGAAAGATGGTACCTCCTTCCCCACCCTGGGGCTCTCAGAGCAACAAACCACAAGATCTCTCATGCCACAGGAGAGTGTGGTGAAAGAAGAAAGACCCAGTTTCACTGGGCTCTGCATTGCACCCTGCAGAGTATTGAGCAATTTTGACTCCAGATGCCTTGCCACCTTGCAGCTACAACCCATCCTCCATCTTTCTTGGGTTGCCCAACAGACCATCCCTGGCAGAGGCCTTCTTCCCAGTGTGGCCAAGCCAGAATGCAAGCCTGGCCCAGGCAACCTAGAGAGGCTGCCCCACCCCCAGGCATCAGAAAGGTAAAAGAGCTTTGAACCCTACACAGCCCCTGTAGCAACCAAGGAAGTAAGAGTTACCAAGCTCAGTTTCTCTGCCACTGACTAAAGGCAGGATCCTTAGCCAGCCATGGGAGGAAAAGTAGATGGGGCCTGCCCCACTCCAACATGTCTAGCAGGATCTCTGAGGGACTTTTGCATTATCTGGCCAGATGAACTGAATGCATCACTCCCACCCACTTCAAGAAGAAATGGTGGCTCCAGTACACTAACTTTGGTCAGGCAAATTTCTCCTGAGTCTCCCTCTTGGTTAGGGGGGACCCTTCTCTACCCTCTGGAGTGGGACTGTCTGGTATCTGTGTCCAGCAGACCCCCCACCTGGTGGTTTGGCCTTCTGCCCCATCCTGTCAACTTGGAAAGAGGTGAGTCTAGCCTCAGGAGACCCTGTTCTGGAAAATTCCCAGGAAGAAGGTAGCAGGCCATAGATCTCCCTCCCCCAACCTCAGGCAAAAGCCACTGCCCAGACTTCAGCTAAGAGTACAGCTCTGTGAAGTTCTTTGCTTGCATGGCTGGAGCTTTGGCTAGAACAGTTCTGCAAGCCACAGATTCCCCCTTCCCTATGAGAGGTGAAACCCCCAGCATTTTGAATCTGTTGCAGCCCAGACTCTGGCACAAACACGGCTCCCTTAATTTGTTTGAGAGGAAGTCTGGCTCTTGGGCTGAAACAGTCTGGCTCATTATCCAAGAGCCACCCCTGGTCTGAGAGTGTCAGCTCAGAGTCCTGCCCCCCAGGCCCACCCCTGCCCAACCTGGAGATACACTCTGCAACTCTGAGGGGGAGCTTTGGGAGGCTGTGTATGAAGGAGCTTAGAAAATTTTGCCCCAAAATATAACTCCTTGGTATAAAGAATATTTCAAATTAAAGGGCATTCATAATCAGGAAGCATTGAAAGAGGCCTGTCCTCTATCTACATAAAACCTGAGTAATCTGATTTAAAATCAGAAGGGGCTGCTTACTTCCTTATTACATGCTAATAGACCTGGCTCCAAGGTCATTTAAAGCAGGATACCTGTCTGTCAGGTTAATCTCCGTATACTGTCCACATTCTCCCTCCCCCCACCCCTTCCAAAAGGCATCTATAAAAGGCTCTGACCATTACTGAAGACTTTGGGTAATCATTCTTGTGGATCCGCCCATGTGCATGGTATTTGTAAATAAGCCTTTTTCTTATTAATCTACCATAATTGTGAGTTGATCTTTCAGTGAACCAACCAAAGGAAAAGGACAGGTTTCGCCCTGATCCCTACATGTACAAGAGGGGACAGAGGTGTAAGTGACAACTCATTCGATCAGTTAGTGGTGAGGGGGAGTGTCAAGTTCCATACCTTGGGGCCTCTGGATCTGATCTCAGACCAACATTTGCTGTCTCCAGTTTCCAAACAGGTCTCCTGGATCCTGCCTAAGAAACTCCAACTAAATTATCTCTCAATAACAATTTAGGAACAATTTAAGATTCCAGCTTTAAAAGTATAGGTGGAGCAGTGTACAGTGAAGTGGAGGCAGAGTGGCTCCACGAGCTCCTCTCCACTTTCCCATAGAGAAACCCTGACTGGCTGCTAAGGACAAGCCACACACACACGCCCTCAAACCCAGAGAGCCCGCGAGGTCACTATCATATGACAAAGGCTTTGCGGAAGTTCATCTTCCTCCCTGTGTACTTTCCATGTGCTTTCCTGGATTTCCTTTTTAAAAGATGGTAAACGAGGTGGAGCATGATGGCGGATGGGATGGACTTGTAGCCTACCTCTCCCAAGTCATCAGGTGACTGGAAGGGTGGTCTGGGCCTTTTCCCTGCGGGCATTATTGGTGTGGACAGACAGCTGGAGATGCACAGTGAATTGGTGGATTGCTATATATGAGTTGTAATTTAAAACAACGGACTCTGTTGTAGAGATTTTCCCTGCTTGGCTGTGCTGGCTGGCAGCCCCTCCCTCATGGAGGACAGAAGCTTGCAATTCCTGGCAAAACCCAATTGATGAAAATTTATTCCTGAGCTGAGTTTAGTGACCCAAAAGGGGTCCTGCTGAGATCCACAAAGGGCTAAGCAACCCGATGGAAAATTGAAGGGAAAGGATCCTGCCCAGGAAACAGACGTTTTGAATTGTCCAAAATGGCGGACACCCTCCCCCAGAACAACAGGAGTGATTAAATAGACTGGACCATTCCTGGTGGGAAATATTGGTGTGGACTGGCAGTTCAGGCTATGCGGTGAACTGGTGGTGGCTGAACTCAAAAGTCCAGATTCAAAAGTGAGACTCTGAGCCACAAAAACTGAGAAGGTCTCCGTGCACTGCAGCCACGGGAGATGGTAGCAGCTAAAACTGGCAGCAGCCAGCACTCTTCCTCACAGCTGATAGCAGTTGCCAGTTTACAGAAGAATGTGGGAACAGAGTGGAAAGATTTGTGAAGCGTGCACTCGTGCACCAAGTTGGGAGGTCACATAGGACTGCTTACTGGAACAGAGTAGCTGAGGTTGGACAATAATTAGATAATAAACTTTTACAGAAACCCCAAAATGGCAATCGGCCAGATAGGGTGGTTACTGTGGTAACCGTGTAAACTGTGAACAAATTATAAGCCTGGGAATCACTCAAAGCGCCACCTAATGTCCAGAAAGTATATTGCATTATAAATATATTCCTACGAAAGTTGATCCACACGTATACATATAGATGTATATTTCTACATATATACAAGAATAATATTTTTGTGGTTGGTGCCCTTTTTTTTTTCTTTTCCTCATCATTTTTGTGGAGGAGCTATTGTAAATTTTTTATTTATTTTTTATTTTTTTATTTTTTTATTTTTAATTTTTTCTTTCTTCTTTTTTAACTTTCTTATGAACACCACTTTTGTTTTTTTCTTTTTTACCTCCTCTCTTCCTCTTCTTCCCGTCTTATGGTTTCTGAGAGTGCTTACATAAGATTTTTAGAGGTTTTTTTGCTTGTTCGTTCGATTGTTTCTTTTTTTACATTTTTCTTCAATTATTTTATGATTATCATTATTCTTATTGTAGTTGTTTGTTTTGTTGTCTGTATATCTATGTGTTTCTAATTGTTTGTGCATCTGTGGGCTTCTGTGTCTGGTAGGCTTTTTATCTGTTTTTTTGCTCATTTGGTCTCAATGAGTTTGGTGTTCTGCTAAATCTTCAGGTTGGCTATTATCCCTACCTCCAATTTTCACATTCAACAAAAACAAGGGGGAACAGGGGATGAAGGCTGATTGGAGCCAGCAATGAATAGAAGCCCCAGTTTGGAGGGAGAGATAACGACCAGAAAGAACCCACCAAAGCTGCAAGAGGGGAGTGAAGCTGAGAGATGAGATAGATAATTGCTCTTCTTCCCTGCTGAGGCAAGCTTTGACTCCAAAGAAACTATTTTCAAGGTAGAGACAAGACGGTTGACTGAAGCCAGCTTTCCACAGAGGCTCCTGTCCAGAAGGAGAGTTAAAGGACAGAAATTTAGCAAGTAACCTGGATTAGAGCTGCACCAAGAGAGAAGGTTGAAGAAAGCACATCAACCCCTCTAAGACGAGCTGCGACCCCAAGGATATAAACAAAGGTACAAAATCCATCAACAAGTGGACATGAGTCCCCTCTCCCATGGGAACGGCTCACAGTGCCCCACAAACAAACAAGCAGAGTTCAAAATATTTGAGTTATCAACAGACACCTGTGATCCAGTTGCCAGAGACCTTTTAAGATCTCCCACCTGAGACAGGTGCTGACTGAGACAATTGATTTGGACCTTTTGAAATGAGTAAATCACCCGAGGACTATTCAAGTGGTGCCCTGGGTCTGTGGCTGTAGGAAGTTTTGATTTTCCTTTTTCAATTGTTGCCGGTGGGAGACAGGGTGATGTAATTGCTGCTATTTCTCCACAGCTGAGACTTCAACCCAGAGTAACTATTTCACTAGGGTTGGACAGAAACCAACTGAAAACAAGACAGAATCACTTAGCCCCAGCACACCAAACAGGTCCCCAGTTTCTCAGGCCACAGCACTGTACAGGTTCTCGACAGAGCTCCAGGGGAAAAGTCAAATGGTGTAAAATAATCATGGAGCAGAATCAGCAGAAAAACCCTAGTAAAGTGAATAACCAGAATAGATCAACCCCCCCCCCAAGGAAAGATATGGCAGATGTAACTGAAGGTCCATTCAGAAACAGCTGGCTGAGATGTCAGAAATCGAATTCAGAACTTGGATTGCAAACAAGATTAATAGACTGGAGGAAAATTTTGAATTAGTAATTTGAAGAGCAATTCAAAAGTCAGAATTAGAAATTCAAGGAGAAATTCAAAACTTGTCTCAAGAATTTAACGGATTTAAAGACAAAACCACCAAAGATTTTGATGCACTGAAGCAAGAATTTGCAGCCCTCAAAGGTCTGAAAAATACAGTAGACTCCCTCAGTAACAGAAAGGAGCAAGCAGGGAGGAGACAAGATGGCGGACTGAAGCCAGCTTTCCACAGAGACTCCCATCCAGAAGGAGAGTTAAGGGATGGAAATTTAGTAAGTAACCTGGAGGATTTGAGCTATACCAAGAGAGAAGGTTGAAGAACACACATCAACACCACTGAGGTGAGCTGAGACTACAAGATCCAGACTGATCTACTTTCTAGGTGGCTTCTCCTGACTCCACACAGCACTGGAGTAAGCCATATAAGAGTAGTCATCAGCCCCCTGAGAACCAGTCCCCAGAGACCTCTTGAACTCTCCCACCCAAGACAGGTGCCGATTGAAACAATTAATTTGGACCTTCTGAACTGAACCAATAGACTGAGGACTTTTCA
>CAUYPK010127616.1:0-15012 GCA_963574355.1 Loris lydekkerianus
TGTAAATGTCTCAACACAATTGTGAAATTGCCAGGAAGGCTATGTTAACCAGTGTGATATAAACGTGTCAACTGGTCTGTGAAACTAATGTATGATGCCCTATGATCATACCATTGTACATAGCTATGATTTAATAAAAAAATAAATAAATAAATAAATAAAAATAAAATAAAATCATAAGACCAATTTGAACTGAATATAAGGCCAACCTTTATTTCAAAGTGCTCCTGATGATGGTGTATTAGTTTGGATTGAGCTCTTTCTATGCTCATTGTATGACTTTGATTTGCCCAGAGTTGAAGAGAATTTGGAGGTGACCTTCATTCCTTATTAGTTGTTTCAAAAGGCCCCCATAGTTCCCTAATCTTATCTGTATTATCTCTTTCTGAGATAAAGTTCAATTGATGTGTTAGATTCTCTGAGAGAAGCAATGAGCCTGACATTTAATGAATTAATCTTGTTTCCCTTTTCTTTTCTTGAATAACAGGAACATTTTAGCATTTGGCTAAGTCCCACACATTTTGATGAGTAGTTGAAAATACAAACATAGATGAACTAAGCACCTCGTTCCCCTAATTAGAAAAGATCATGGAAAAATACATTCAAGGAAAGTAGGAAAAAAACACAATAAATTCAAAAGCAGAATTACTGAATTAAAACACACAAAAATTATAGAATTAATAAATCAAAGGTAAGGTTCTCCAAAAAGCAAAAAATTATATGTAGTATATTCAGGAAAAAAAGAACACAAACAGAGTTAACTAAATACAGTATATCACATTAATGGATCAAAGAGGGCCTTTTTATCAGAACTATTTTTCAACATTGTTTTGTAAGTTGCTCAGAATCACCCTAACTTCAGTTTAAGAACACAGATTTTCTTAATGTGTAGAGTGTCCAGGTGGGAAAGGTGAAGAGGACACGCGCTGTGGGACCACCACTGTCTGGAAGCATATTAATAGATGTTTGCTAGGATGCTGGGTATACTAGTTATGCAAGTTTAAATAAATTTAACTAGAATTCTTTACCATATGATTTTTCAAAACTCTCAATACTCCTGTGTAAGTAGTGAACCAATGAGAGGGAGATAAAGTCCCAGCATTTTTCAAAGTCACAGGACACTCAAGTGGACCAGGGCCTGGGCAACATTGTACTAGGTGATGCAGTTGATACAAGAACTGAAAAGCGCACAAATCAGAAGAGCAATAAATTTATTTACAAAAATAAATCACTATTTTTGTTTGATAAATGAGATGATTATTTCTCTAGGACATTTAAGAAGATCAATTGAAAATCTACCTAAGTGGCTACAACAGAAATACTGAAATTGAGAGTTTTACAACATATCAGCAAAAATTAGCTAAAATTAAACTGGAAAAATGGTAAGTTTAAATACCATCAAAATGTTTAGGAATACAATTGATAAGTAACGTACTGGATCCATACAAAGAAAGCCAAAAAAAGGTTCCTGGAGAACATAAAAGAATAAATGAGAAGCATTCTCTAGGTTGTGAAGATGTCATTTTCTGAATTACTATGTTGATATAATATAATGTAATTATAATAATACCAGGCATTTAAAAGTAATTTAATTAAACTTTTGTGAAAGATAGCTAACAACTTTCTATTTTATACTGTATTTTTAAAAATAAGAATTCATATTTATTATTTGTATAGTAAGGTAAAAGTATGTCTATAAAAGTATTAATAAATAATAAATACAGTTAACAAATATTTGAAAAAGAAGTAATATAGAAGAACTTAGCTTACTAAATTTATATATAATATATAAAAAGACTATAAAATATGACAATTAAAATTTTCTGGCACTGATGCAAGACAAAAATAGACACACATTCTCGAACACAAAATAGCTTAAAATGTTGTAAATGAGGCATCACAAATCAGTTAGAAAGATGTGAATGGTTTAATAATTGGTGCTAAGAAAATTGGCTATTTTCAAAGGTAATAAAATCTCACTTAAAAGTGTATGTAAAACTTTGAAAAAAATTGAAGAAAGCAGACAGCAAATAAATATGCATAAGATATTCCCAAGTGGAAAACAATGGAAGGATTCACAAAGACAAAACACATGCATTTTGATGGCATGTCCACAAACATGTGAAAAAATGCTCATCCTCCCTAATCCTCAGAGAAATGCAAATCCAAACCATTTTGAGATATCACCTAACACCAGTGAGGATAGCCCCCATCACAAAGTTCCAAAGCTGCAGTTGCCAATGTGGATGCAGAGCAGGGGGTGCACTGATGCACTGTCAGTGGTATTGCAAACTAGTACTACCTTTTTGGAAAGAAGTAGAGAGAAGTCCTCAAAGAACTAAAAGTAGACTTTCCATTTGATCCCATAATCGCATTACTAGGTATCTACCTAGAAGACAAAAAATACTTTTGCCATAAGGACATTTGCTCTTGAATGTTTATAGCAGCTCAATTCACAGTTTCAAAGATGTGGGAACAACCAAAGTGGCCATCAACCTATCAATGGATTGATAAACTGTTGTATGTGTATGCCATGGAATGCTATTCATCCATAAAAAGATGGAGACTTTGCATGTTTTATATTTACCTGGATGGATTTGGAGAGCATTCTCCTTAGTAAAGTATCTCAAGAATGAGAAAGCAAGAATCCCAGGTATTCAGTACTAATCTAAAAATAGTAGACCAACTACTATAAGTCCATACAAGAGAAAAGCACAATTAAATTCAAGAAGAGGGGAAGCGATCTTCATTAGTCCCACCCATTTGGTATAATGTAGAGAGAGGTACGTGGCACACTTTCTGGTGGAGAATTTATTTTCCTACAACTCAGACTTTGGGCTTTACTTTACAAACACAAGTAATATAACCTAATTATATGTATCCTCATATTAACTCATTATAAAAAAAATTTTTTTTCACTCTTCAAAAACTGTTTAAAAATGAAAAGGAAAACAACAAATGGTGATTATAATTTTTAACCATTTAAGCATCGATAAAAATGATTTTAAAAAATTCTAAGACCTCACTAGAGCAATGAACAAAGAACATGAAGAGGGGAAATTCAGGGAGGAGAAATTACAAATGGCTTAGAAACATAAAAAAAAAAAAAAAAAAAAAAAAAATATATATATATATATATACTTCACTGTTACTCAAGGAAATACACAATCAAACAACAACAAACTGCTAAATCTTGCTGGAAATTGGAAACTGTATGCTGAGACAGAGGGGCTGCTGTCTGTGCCCTCACGGTTCAGTGGTGCAGAGCTGGGATATGCTGAGTGGGCAGAGACTTATAATTTCTGGTACCCATGCAGTCGGCTGCTGCCTTATGCCTGGGTTCTAGCCAATGGAGTGTTTGGTGGAACTAATGAGAGCCTTTTCTGGGTTTGGCCCTTAAAGACCTCCCATGCAGAAAAACACTATGTTTTTTGTTCCTTCTGGCTGGTTGGAATCGATGGTAACCTGAGGATGGCCTTGAAGCTGAGTGTTGAAGAAAGCAAAGCCTTGTCAATTCTGGGTCCCTAAAAGACCCAGATAGACTGGACCCTGCCAGTCTATTTACATATCCACTACTATACGTGAACAAGAAATAAATTTTGGGAATGGGACACAATTACAAGAGGGACTTTACTTAACAAATGCAATCAATGTAACCTGGTTCTTTGTACCCTCCATGAATCTCCAATAATAAAAAAGAAAGAAAGAAAGAAAGAAAGAAAGAAAGAAAGAAAGAAAGAAAGAAAGAAAGAAAGAAAGAAAGAAAGAAAGAAAGAAAGAAATTTCTATTGCATATGCACCAGTACGTTTTGGGCTCTATTTGTTATAGCAGTTAGCATACCACAGCCAATGCAGCATTTGACCTTTCCTGCTTTAAGAGACTGTGTGATGTCAACACACTGGGCTTTGTGAGCCACATGGGCTCTGTTGCAGTTACTCAGCTCCACCCTTATAGAGGGAAAGCAGTAATAGTGCATAAATGAATGGCTATGGCTGTGTTTCAACCAAGCGTTATTTCTTTGAGACAGAGGCTCATTGTCACCCTCGGTAGAGTGCTGTGGCGTCATGGCTCACAGCAACCTCAAATTCTTAGGCTTAAGCGATCCTCTTATCTCAACCTCCCAAGTAGCTGGGACTACAGGCACTGGCCACAATGCCTGGCTATTTTTTGTTGTAGTTGCTGTTGTTTAGTAGGCCCAGGCCTGGTTCAAACACACTAGCCCCGGTATATGTGGCTGGTGCCCTAACCACTAAGCTACCTGTGCCAAGCCACAACAAAGGGTTATTTACAAAACCAGGCAGCTGGCAGAATTTGCTCCTAGGGGCTGCTGGGCCCCTCTCTATCCCTTTGTCAGGTTTTGTTTACCTTCATAGAACTTACTACTACATGACATATCCTATATTGAAGCTCCTTGAGAAAAGAGATGTTTTCTGTTTCATTTATTACTGTATTGCTTGTATGCAACATAATGACTAGCTTATAATAGACCCTTGATAAATATTTATTGAATAAATGATTTTAAGGTTTTGGTGAAATGAGCCCATTTATCCACTACTGCTGTGGTTGTTAATCATTGTTATTTTATTTATGCAAAACAATGTGGCAGAATGTATCAGGAACCCTAAAATATTCATTACTTTTGACTTTTTCACTTCTAGGAAATAAATGGGAATGTGAAGAGCTTATCACCTCATTATTTATCATGATGAAAACTGGAAAAATAAGCCTAAATAGGGTGACAGTTAAGTAAACTAGAGTAGATACCTCTAAATATAAATATTTTAAAAATATAAAAAATATCATAGAATTTTTAATGACAATGGAAAGATGTCACTGTTTTAATTGACAAAGAAAGATACAAAACTGTAAGTAGTATGGCTCTTAAATATATATATTTTTAAATGTAGAATCAAATGAGAAGAGGAAATGGTGATTCTGGTCCTTTATTTTGCCTCCATTTGACAGAGTTTTCTTCATGACCTCCTTACTACTCAGATTGTGAATAAAAGATTCGCTTACGATGATGCTAAATGCGGTATCCGTTCCTTCTGGTAGGCTAACTCTGGGGGAGATAGAATCAGAATGCATCTGTTATAATAACTTTCCCTCTTTCTCTTTGTTCCCCTTATCTTTTTCTTCCCCTTAACACAATGCCTAGGGCCCCACGAGAGACAGATGTCTCCCTCCACTGTCCTTTGCTGGTTTTTTACTTTATAGTCTAGTCAAATCTCAACCTCGATCTGAACTCTAGTGATGCCTAGTGTTCAACTTTAAGTGTCTGCTAGTTCTGTGCTGTGAAGTTACCCCCATTGCTATTTCTAACTTTAGTAAAAGGCCACTCCGAAGCAGAGGTCCTCAAACTTTTTAAACAGGGGGCCAATTCACTGTCCCTCAGACCGTTGGTGGGCTGGACTATCGTTAAAAAAAACAAACTATGAACAAATTCCTGTGCACACTGCACATATCTTATTTTGAAGTAAAAAACCAAAACGGGAACAAATACAATCACACCGCCTCATGTGGCCCGCGGGCCGCAGTTTGAGGACCCCTGTAAGTGTTTTTGGGGGTGGGATGTACATGGGGGACATATGTGGATGTTGGGTGATGGGCCCTGGGTTCTGAGTTTTCGTCTTGAACAAAGTGTGCTGATCAGAAATACAGAGTTCAGGTTCAGGGCCAGGAAACAACAGAACCAGATCTTGCTTGGGCTACGCCAGTAGTAGTAGACATGAGATAAATGTCTACTTTTCTCAAAGTCATGATTCTAGGAGAAAGCCCCCTAAAAGATGTTGGAGAAGGTTAGTAAGATCTCATTATTGTGTGGGATAGAGGGCAGGTCATTTATTTTCCTGTTTGAGGGCATCGTCGGGGTTACACATGGATTTCCATCCCTTGCGAATCTTGTTATCTCTGCCTGTACTGACCATGGACAGATGCTATAGAATAGTCCTTAGGCAGGAGAGCTTCAGAACCAGATTGTTTGGATTTGGAGCCAAGGTCTGTCACTTACCACCTCAGGCATACTCTGGCAAATACCGCAGCCATGCCAGAGTTTTCCAAGCATTGGGTTTGTTAGGAGATGGAGTAAATGGAACTGGCCACCTGTTTCTAACTCAGGAGGCAAATCTGACGCCTATTTCCATTCTCTTCCACGAAGGCTGTTTACCCAGGCAGTGTTTGGAAACCTGCTGTCTGTCCCTCAGTAACTGTGAATGGTTTCCCCAACTGGTCTGTGTTACATGATGTTCAGAGATGGAATGTCTTGGGGTTTATGGATTTCTAATTCTTGTTTTTAAATTATATATAATGTAAAAAGTAGTATTTTCTCCACCAAATGCAGCTCTTTCTGTTTCATGAAAACCCAAAAGAACTTTATATAAAAAAGAAAAAAAAATTAGTTTTAATCTATGCATAATTGTGTATTATTTTAACTCCTCTGGTGATTGTATCACCAATTCTCTATGGTAAATGTTTCGATTTTTAAAAGCTTATTCTTGTAGTCCTCTTTGTACAGTACTTCATTCATTAGACACTTGTAGGTACTTTTAAAAGAGCATATTACTGTTCTGTTTGTTCTTAGGAATAATTGTATGGTTTTAGGTTCTATTATTATATTTGAATAGGTTTTAAAAACTATAACTATCTGGGTTCTAAAGATTTTCAAAACTCTTGTTTTGCTGTCATTGTTAAGTGATTCATGCTGAGCTCCCACATTGACCTCCCTGCCCTTCCTAAATCCTGTTGAAATGGCAGAAAAGAGTAAAGCTATACCCGAGCCACACCACCTTGGACATACTCAATCTTGTCTGCAATGGCACAAAAAGTACAAGAGAAAGCATGCATCCACAAAACACTATAAGTTGGAAAATTGGAGGGTTTCTAAAAGATAGAAAATACATGGGATTGAATCATGGAGAAGACCGAGGCTCCCGAGAGGCTCCGGTGTGGGTGGGTGGAGAGGCAAATGGCATTCTTAGACCACAGAGAACGTCTGAAGTCAGAGGATACAAGGTTCACAGTACGACCGAAGGCAGACTGTGCAAAATATATATAACTTAGAGAAGAAAGAATAAAAATGCAAGTATGGAAAGAGTTCCTACATGAACAAGTCAAAATGCCCACTTGAAATGGGCAAAGGTTATGGACAGAAAATCATAGAGCAAGAAAGAAAATTGGCAAAACTATATAAACAACTTTGAACTTCATTAGTAGCCAGAATATCAGAAACTGAAACTAAGCTGAGATGGAATTTCTTATTTAATAAGTGTGTTAGTATTCTCCAGAGAAACAGAGTCAACAGAGTGTGTGTATGTGTGTATTTATTTAAAGAAATTGGTTTGTGTGATGGTGGGGAGGCTGGCAAGTCTGAAATTCTTGGGACAGCCTTGCATGCTGGGCATCCAAAGAGCAGTCGATATGCAGCTCAAGTCCAAAGGCAGTCTGGAGGCAGAATTCCCTCTTTTTCTTTTCTTTTTTTTAAATTTCAGGTTTATGTGAGGGCAGAAACAACCAGGTCGAAATATTTGATTTTGTTAGGTAGAGTCCCTTTTGTGGTTATGTCTCCCACTCACGAGGTATGCCAAACACCCCCACACTGTGTTCATTCAGTGGGAGTGCCCCACCCTCTCCTATCCTGCTCCCTTGTTACCTCTCCCCCATCTTGAATTGAAATGACTTTTTCTCTTATGTGGACATGCATCAGATCATCTACTGGCTTCATATTGGTATTGAGCACATTGGATAATTGCTTTTCCATTCTTCTGATACTTTGCTAAGAAGAATGTGTTTCAACGCCATCCAGGATAATACAAAACATGTGAAGTTAGCTAGGTGCCCATAGCACAGTGGTTACAGTGCTGGCCACATACACTGAGGCCAGCGGGTTCAAACCCAGTGTGGGCCTGCTAAACAATCTACCGAGGGCTACGTAGTGAGACTCTGTCTCAAAAATAAAAACAAAAAAAGACAAAAACAAAAACAAAAACAAAAAAACCCATATGAAGTCACTATGTTTTCTTACGGCTGACTAGTATTCCATGGTGTTCATATACTACAATTTGTTAATCCATTCCTGAGGAGATGGGCATTTAGGTTCTTTCCATGTCTTGGTGATTATAAATTGAACTGCAGTAAACAATCTAAAGGGCATCTAAATGCCCTTATGATAAAATGATTTTTTTTCTTCTTGGTAGAAGCTCAGTAGTGGGATTGGGGGGTCAAATGGAAGATCTAATTTGAGTTCTCTGAGGATTTTCCATATTTTTTTCCAAAGACGCTATATTAGTTTGTAGCCCCAACAGTGTAAAAGTGTTCCCTTCTCTCCACATCTGTGCCAGCAACTGCAGCTTTGGGACTTTATGACGCAGGCTAATCTTACTGGGGTTAGGTGGTATCTCAGGGTAGTTTTGATTTGCATTTCTCTGATAATTAGGGACAATGAGCATTTTTTCATATGTTGGTTAGCCATTCATCTGTCTTCCTTAGAGAAGGCTCTGTTCATGTCTCTTGCTCAGTGTTGTATGGGATTGTTAGCTCTTTTTGTGTTGATATTTTTATTTATTTATTTATTTATTTATTATTTTTGCAGTTTCTGGCCAGCGCTGGGTTTGAACCCGCCACCTCCAGCATTATGGGGCTGGTGTCCTAGTCCTTTGAGCCACAGGCACCACCCTCTTTTTGTGTTGATTAATGTGAGTTCTCTGTCGATCCTAGTTATCAAATTTTTGTCTGATTCATAATGTGCAAGTATCTTTTCCCATTCTGAAGGTTATTTGCTTTGGTTGTTGTGTCCTTAGCTGTGAAGAAGCTTTTCAGTTTAATTAAGCTCCCTTTGTTTATTTTTGTTGTTGTTGCAGTTGCCCCAGAATTCTTCTTCATAAAATCTTTTTGCAGGCTGACAACTTCAAGAGTTTTTCCCATGCTTTCTTTTAGGATTTTTATCGTTTCATATCTTAGATTTAAATCTTTTATCCATCTTGAATTAATTTTTATAAGTGGTGAAAGGTGCAGGTCCAGTTTCAGTCTTTTACATGTGGTTATCTAGTTCTTCCAACACCATTTATTGAGTAGGGATTCTTTCCCCAGGGTATGCTTTTGTTTGGTTTATCAAAGTACAGGTGGCTATAAGATATTTGTTTCATCTCATGTTTTTCTATTTGGTTCCAAATGTCTATGTCTCTATTTTTTTTTTTTTTTTTTGTGCCAATACCAGGACTTTTTGATCATTATGGCCTTATAATATAGCCTAAAGTCTGGTAGAGTGATGACCCCAGCTTTGTTTTTATTACTAAGAATTGCCTGTTGTATATGTGGACCCTGAAATGTTCCAAGTAACTAGAGCTGGTTGATACAATTTTATTAAAGTTGGAATTCTCTCTTCAGTATGATTTCCAGATGAAACTCAACCTACCTCTCTACAGAGATGAGCCATGGAATTAATTTCAAGCAAAGGCATATATAATTTATTTGATCTGTTCTAACTCTTGAACAAATTTCTGATTGAATCACCAAGGTTTTATATCATCAAACATGGCGGAGAAGATGGTGACTTAGAAAACTTAGTACTCCAGTAATGTGTCCATGAGGATGGTATGCTGCATCTGGTCTGTACCAGCTTATGGAATCTAATTGTCAATTTTTCAGAAATTTAGTGATCTGGCTGTTAAATTATTGATAGTTTGAAATTGGCCATGGAGGTAGTATTTATACCATGGAAATCAGGAAATGATGCAAAATTTAGTTTTCAGAGAACTAATTATTCAATATTTATTAGTACATCAGTATCTGAGAACCATCTAATATTAAGCACTATGAGTTCTTTGGGTCCCTTGAAAACTCAAAATGTGTTTCATCCATTTTCAAAAAGGGTAACCAATTAATTTCTTCCAATTACAGAGCCAGCTAGATTTTTCTAGAGACATATTTCAGATTTGGATCTCTTAAGTATTTGACATGAGGAACAAATAAATGCCATACTTATTTGTATCATTAACTATAGTTATCTCACACAACTATAGTATTATTAACCCTTATTAAACTTTATTCTACCTCAATTGAGTATTCACTCATTTACAGTATTTATTCAATAGACATTCACTGAGTTAATCTAATCTAAAACCAGCCCTTTGTGCCAGCTAATGTGCTAAGGAATAAATGTACATTATAAAACAAAACTAACACGGGCTTGTCTTGGGATTTATAGTCTAATAGAGATTATGTACTTTACAAAAGCATACTAATAATGTATTTTTGCAAATTGTGATAGTGCCATGAAAGAAGAGGACAGGCTGATATGAGAAATAATGACAATGGGGATCTATTTGAGATTGGATCTGAAGTTTAAGGGAAACATTACTGAGGAAAACATTTGATCTGAGATTTGAAGGATAAATGGGAGGTAGCCAAGCAAAGAATAAAGGAAAGTTTATTGAGGAAATGACCAAAAACCAAGTAAGACCCTTTGCGGAGTTCACTGATCTATCTGCAAGCTTCAAATTCATGGGCAGAAACTATTTATGTGTCAAGATGTATGATCTTGATAAAGTTACAATGCTTTTTGAAAACATTATTCTTCTTCCAAAATGAAACCAGGTGAAATTGACTTTGCCTTATCTTTTTGCATATACTTATACATGTTATCTTTTTGTATACACTTATGTATGTTACCTTATTCTCAAAGATAAATTAGATGATTAATGTTGCAATTCATGTTAATTCTGAGAATGGAAGAATTTAGTTGAGTAGAGCATGAACAAAATACAATCCTGGTGTCTTAATCTGATTTTGGCTGATAAGAAAAGTACCATAGACTGAGTGGCTTAAACAATAAACATTCATTATTTACAATTCTGGAGGTTGGGAAGCCCAAGATCAAGGCACTGGTAGATTCAGAGTCTGGGAGGGCCCTTTTTCTGGTTCATAGACAGCTGTCTTCTTGCTGGGTCCATACATGGCAGAAAGAACCAAAGAGTTCTCTGAGTGTTATAAGGGGAGTGGGCCCATTCATGAGACACTCATGACCTTATCACCACCTGAAGGCCCTACCTCAAAATACTATCATTGGTGATTAGGTTTCAACACATGATTTTTGAGTGGAACACAAACATCCAATCCATAGCAACTTCTTATTAGGACTAGGACCTAAAGTCAGAATAAAAGACTAGTTCGAGTTAATGTTGAGTTGCTTTAAGAAGTGAATTAAGATGTATTAAATTTCCCATAAGGTCAAGAATAGCTCCAGACCTGCCTTGCTCAAACAGCCTTCTGGGGGAATGGGGCAATGTGGACACAAAATAACACATGAGCACCAGTGCCAATTTCTTGGAAACATCTTTTCTTCCATTTTTGACAGTCAGTTTCACCTGGGGACACAAGGAAGAATCTGTCCTAAAACTCTTGATCAGTGCTTCAAAATCTTGTCCCCGCATTAGACTTTGTTGTTTGTTAAAAATGTAGATTTGGAAGCACCACCCCCAGAACTACTGAATCACAATTTCTAAGGACTCTTCAATGATTATTTCAAATCTTCTATGTGCTTATAGTCCTGTTCCATAACCTCCTGCTGCATTCCTAGGAGATGACCTTGCTGTCTGCTTCTCAGAGAAAATTGAAGCCATCATCTAGAGAAATTTCTCTGATATCCTGCTATCAAATCTCCTACCCTACCTTCACCCTTTGTGTTCCATCTTCTAGCTGTGCTCTGCATACCACCATTCTGCTTCTTCAGAAATTGATGACAATTATGTTTATATTTTCAACTGTAACTTCTCAAAAGGTTTATTCCTGTAGGCAAAGAAGCATGTTCAAATCTTTTCTATTGAACAATAAAAACAAATTAAAAATACTTCCCTTGGTCCTACACTCCCTCCAACTAACACCTTTTCTGTCTTCTCCTTCTATGCCAGCCTTTTTGAAGTTCTATAGGTTTGAGTTTCTATTTCCTAAGTGTTTGCTGTGATCTGCTTTTATCTCATGACTCTATTCAAATAGTTCTTGCTAAGGCCACCACTGATCTTTTCATCACTGCTGAAATTCTACTGAGCACTTTCTACTTCCCTCAACTTTGTCAGTATTTAACATCACAGAAATCTTTCCTTGAAACATTCTTTTTCATTGGCTTTCAAGACACCACATTCCTTGGCTTTCTTCTTATCTCTCTAGGCACAATCAGACTCCTCTTCTACTCAGCTATTAAAAATTGCAGCTGATTACCCAGTACTGTCATACTTGGCAAGTTTTTCATGCCCATAGCATCAACTGCCATCTATTATATAATTCACTTGCAAATTGATATCCTCAGCCCACACATCTCTCTGAGCTCCAGATCTGCATATCCAACCATTTACAACTTGGTATCTTCTTCTATGTCTAAAACTTAACCTCATACACATGTTCAAGATCAAACTTGTAATAATTCTGCCTCTCCTTTCCCCCCAGCTTGGTATCTGTGTTCTTTGTTTTCATAAATGATGGCATCATTCAATTAGTCACATGAGAAACATCAAATTCACTCTCTAAATCTTCCCATTTCTTACAAGCAATGCCATCCATCACCAAAAGAATTTCCCATATAGTTTCTAAACATTTCTAAAATCCACCTGCTGCTTCTCCTACTGACACCCTCCAATTTAGTCCAAGATCCAATCTTCTCATCCTTGGACAATAGAAATTGTCTTCTAATTGGTTTCCCCCACAGCTGAAGAGATCACAGCTGAAGCAAATTGATCCTATTCCTTCCTAAATCGTTTGGAGACTTCCCTTTGCTTTAAGACTAAGATTGAAATTTTTATCATGGCCTGTAAGGATCTTCTTTATCCTCTGCCTCACTCTTTTCCAAACTCATCTCCCACCATGTTTCCTCCTGCTTCCACCCAGGCATGTCAATCTTGCTTCTTTGGTACCTCAAAAAATGCCACATTCCTCCCCTTCCCTGTGCTTTGAAGGCTCTTTCTCACCTCTGTCTGGTCAATTCCTACACTTCCCCAGGGTCTCACTTTTTCTGAGAAGACTTCCTTGATCTCAAATTCTACATCCAGTTCCATTGTTACAGACTCTCATAAAAGAGTCTTTCTTCATAATTGTCCTTATTTCAGTTGTTAATTACACTCTCACTCATAGGATTGTTTGATTCACATCCTTTTCCATTAGCCTGAATACTGCTTGTGAGTGGGAACCATGTCTGTTTTCACTCCTGCTGTGTCCCAATGCCCAGCACAGGGCCTGGTGGGTGGGAGGAGAACAAAGAGTGAACAAATGAAGAACTAGGTGCCCTCTCTTGAAGGAAGCGTCATATTCCTTGTCACAGGGATCCCTGGAGATTATTTATAGTGTATGAAAACACTGACATTGCCCTGTTTCCATGAAAATGAATCATCTTTTGTGAGTGAATAGTTTTGGGGATTCTGTAGATATTTGTTGAAAGACTAAGTTTGGGGGAAATCTCACAATTAGGCCCACTCTCTTTATGTGGCCAAGAAACAGCCTCCAGGGATTGTATATCTCAGCTTTCTGCCATACTCTGGGTGCTGTCCCTGTGATCATGATATGTTATGGAACTCAGTGTTGTCATCTAACAAGGGATAAAATTAGGGAGAGTTGTGATTTATAGTCTTTTTTTTTTTTTTTATTTGTTATAAAGAGAAAATTTGTCTGACTTCTTCTTAGTCTTAGTAATTTTTCAACCTCCTTTCCCCTCTCTCTCACTATCCTCATAAACAACATTGCTCTGTTATGCAAACATCTTTCCTTGCTTGGATATGAAGCTGAATTGAGCAGAAGGGGAAAGGTGTAAATAATTGAAAAAGTCATAAAATTGGGTTGAGTGTTATGATTGTATAAAAATAAAGTATTTTCCTATAAAATTCTCTGGGAATTTATTTAGAACTCAGGAAAAGCAAATAATTCTATCTCGAGTTGGACACAGTCTAAGATTGGGGCTTCCCAGAAACAAGAAGCTATGGCATATGTCTAATCTGGAAAATGAGATGTTTGGACTTTAGTTCTGCTTTTGCAAGCTTTCATGGAGGAATACTAGAGCATGGGCAGGGTACATAGATGGGGGATAGTGAGTATCTTTATTTCATAGGGATAGAATGATGTTGGACAATTAAGGTAACAAACTCATCCTAGAAAAAGTGCTATGTATCTCATTGCTGAATGTCACAATGGTCACCAGATGGCTAAGGGGAGTACTCTGGGGGTACTCATTTTCATCATTATCTGTTTGAAAGTGATAATCTTTGCTGGCCTTTAGTTCACAATTGAAAAGATAGTTCTGAGGTCATGAGGTGGAGGCACACCCTTAAGAGGGAGAGAAGGTAGATGGAGATAAACAACTACTGCTTATCTTAAAGAACAGCAGCTGTGCAGGATAGAATTGCACCAGTGATGAGCTTACCTTTTTTTCCTAACTCAGCAATCCTGTGGACACTCCTTTGGGTAATATTATGGTTCATCTTGACCTTATAATACTGTCCCCTTGTGTACCATTTTCACAGGCCATCATGCAATATCCCCTGCCCCCCAAATCTGGATGAGTCCAGGAATATGGGCAGAAGACAGATACATAGGTTACTGATGGTAAACATAAGACATTATCTTACACAGTGAGATTTGTCTTTCTATCTTTTGTTTTTAATTAATTAATGAAATTAATTTAGAGATAGAGTCTCACTATGCTGTTGCCCAGGCTGATCTCAAACTCTTGGCCTCTGCAATCTTCCCACCTCAGTCTCCGGAGTTGCTGGAATTACAGGCCATTGCAGCCACTACACCTGATATATTTGCTTTTTCTTTTCTTTTTTCTTTCTTTCTTTTTTTTTTTTTTTATTAAATCATAGCTGTGTACAATAATGTGATCATGAGGTACAATATGCTGGTTCCATATACAGTCTGAAATATTTTCACCAAACTGGTTAACATAGCCTTCATGGCATTTTCTTAATTATTGTGCTCAAACCCTTATACTCCACACTTAGTAAACTTCATCTGCACCCTTTCAAGATGCACCCTAG